>JAJPUD010001580.1:270860-328002 GCA_023553655.1 Myrmecobius fasciatus
ATTTTGTGATAACTAGTAAAGTCAAGGATATAGATCCTATATGCAGACTAGTTTATTCTGAAGCCACAGAATAAATAACCAGAGTGGCCATTTTTAAAGTGATTATTGTTCATGAGGATAACAGGAAAGAGACAGTAAGTCAAGCACAAGGTTCAGAGGACATAAGAGTCAGAAAGATTTGAATTCAAATGTAGTCTGAAAAACTTATTACTTCTGTAACCCTGGACAAATTACTTAACCACTGTCTGCCTCAGTTTCTTCATTTGTAAAATAGGTATTATAATAGCACCTACCTTCAAGAGTTGCGAGGATCAAATGAATTAATATGGACTTTATAAATTTTAAACCACTATATAAATGCTAGCTATTGTTGTAGTTATTGTTGATTTTTAATGCAAAAATCAATTAAATAATTATCCATTTCTAAATGAGACAGTGAAAGTTCTTGGTAGAACTGGCTCCATTACTGACTACTACTAAAATAATGTCAACTAATATTCCCTTGACTCAGTTTCCACATCTGTTATGGGAAAACCTCATCCATCTCCTTTCCTATTTTGTCACAAGGATCTGGTAGAAATTAATTGAATAAATTGAATAAACTGCATTGAGCGAAATGAAATGTTATAATTTTTATTACTAATATAAGATAACAAAATAAGAAGCCCCCTTCAGACATCTGCAAAGAAATAAACTATTATTCTTCCAAGTCATGTAGCTCTATGCACCATTCTTTTAGGTTTGAAAAGTCATATTTAAATATGTCTGTAATAAGGGCATATCATCAGTTTTGGAGTTAGACTCAAAAAACCCAAAAAATAGTTTTATGTTATCAATAATAGCTATGAGAAATGACTAAATTTTTATGGGATAAAATTTTTGAAACTTATTTTTTTGTTAGAAAGAATTGGAAATTGTGAAAACTAGCCAGATTCTGTCCCAAAGGAAAAGTTAGATTCAGTGATGTCACCTAATCTTTATCAAAATTGACTTGTTGGTCAACATGGGAAGATTCATTGCATATTTGTATGTGCCCTTTCTGTCACCCCCATGTTTTAAGTTTGGAAAGCAGTCTTAACAATATTAGTTTGCCTTTTTTAAAAGAATGTGCAATATAAATTTTAAAATTGGGGGGTTTTTCTTGGGAAAAATGTTCATAGAATGCATTTAAGAACACAAAATATAATATAGCATTCAATTGAGTTTATTAATAAAAATATCATTGGCTTCCTGACTCCTTTTTTCCATGTCCATTGTAAACATGCAATATTTACTTATTCACCGAGCTTTGGCAAGAAATGGAATATTAAATAGCAAAAACTGTTTTTATTGAGAATTAACATTAATGCCTTCCAACAATTTTTAGCTTCCATTAAGTTTTGATGCATTTTAGCTTTATCTTAAAATTATAGTGTAACTATTGAAGATTTACTCTAATATAGTATGATGTGGGGTTACAAATTACAAAACTTTTAGATAAATTACCTTATGGGTAGTTTGGGGAAGATATTTCTGTTTATTTTTAAAGCTATTTCCTTAGTTCATTGGATAATACTTTGATGATTCCATGATTTCATTTAAATGATTACTGTAATTGCAAGATGTCTTCTTATCCTATATAATTCTTTTATTCACGCCTTTCAGAAATACTCTTAGGGAATCCATCCAGTACATCAAAGCCTTCTTTTTTTCTTTTCATATTTTAGAGGTTATTTGTTCTTATTCTCAATCTTACACTGGTCCCTTAAAACCAAGCCAGTGACCCTTCCTGGGAAGGGCTAGCCACTCCATTCTTCACTCTTGGTGATCATATACTCTCATCTTTATCCTAACCATTCTCCATCCTTTTTCTGCTGCTGCTGCTGCATGCTCAGTACATACTAAGTACTTTTCATTCATTCATCCATTTATTCTTTCATTCATTATCTACAAGAGTGTTCCATTTCTTTTTCTAGTTATCCATCCTTGATTCATTCATCTCTGCAGTCTGGCTTGTGATTTTATCATCCAATCATCAATTGAAACTGCTCTCTCTCCAAAGTTACCAGTGAGCTCCTAATTGCTAAATCTCATGACCTTTTATCATTCTTTATCCTTCTTGATCTTTCTGTATGCTTTAAAGATGTTAATCCCTTTCTTCTCCTGGATGCTCTCATCTCTTGGTTTTTATGACACTACTTTTTCCTGATTCTCCTCCTCAGATCTCTTCCTCAGATCACTCCTCAGTCTCTTCATTCAGGTTATGTCTACAGAGATTTCATAGGGATTAGTCCTTGGTCCTTTTCTCTTTATATATACTATTTTGCTTGATGATTTCATCAGCTTCCATGGATTCAGTTATCATTTCTCTAAATGATCTCTCTCTGTTGATGATTTTCACATCTGTTTATTCAGCCTTACTCTCTCTCCTGATCTCCAGTTTCATATCTTCAACAGACTGTTGGTGAACACAAATTGGATATCTCAAAGATATCTTAAACTCAATATGTACAAAATTGAACTTATTATCTTTGCCCTACTCCTAACACACCTCTTCCAAGCTTCCAGGCTCAAAATCCAAGTATCGTGCTGAACTCCCAACCCTTATATCCAATCATTTACCAAGTCCTATTATTGCTACCTCTGTAACATTATTCATATACACTCCCTTTTTTCCTCGGATACTGCACCACCCTGGAGCAATCCCTCATCTTCTCATTCTTGAACTATTTTAAGAGTCTACTGATTGATCTCCCTACCTCAAGTCCCTTTCCATTCCAATCTGTCCTGTACTCAGCTATCAAATTCATTTTCTTAAAACAGAACTGACCATGCAACCTCCTCTATTCAATAAACTCTAGTGGTTTTCTATTACCTCCAAGATCCAACATCAGATTTTCATAACCTAGTTCCTACCAACATCCTAGTCTTCTTACATCTTCCTCTCCTCCATGTACTCTGTGATCTAGTGACACTGGCCTCCTAGCTGTTCCTTGAATGAAACACTCCATCTCTCATATCCATACATTTTTCTCACTGTTCCCTATGCCAGGAACTCTCACCTTCCTCATTTTTCACCTCCTGGTTTCCTTTAAGTCTCAACAAAAATCCTACGTTTTTCAAGAAGTCTTTCTAAGTCTGCCTTAATCATAGTGCCTTCTCTCTGTTGATCATCTCTGATGTGTACTGTATGTTTGGACATAGTTGTTTGCATGTTATTTACCCTACTGGACTGTGAGTTCCTTGAAATCAGGAACTATTTTTATATCCTCAGACACTCAGTTATTAAATGTTTGATGGTCATCTAGCTAATGGTGACTTTTTAAGCATATCTTACCTACTAAGTACATACTGCCATGTACTTAAATACATAGTGTGTCTTTCCATTACTCCATGAACTGTCAGTATGCTTTTTCCAAGACTGGGGAGTTTTTCATGGTTTTGCAGTATGCCAAGACACATTAAGCATCTGAGTAGACCTGTTTTATCTTAAATCAGAAAAAAAAAGTCTAGATTCAGCTGGGGGTATAGAGGAGCGAGCCCTGGACCTGGAGAAAAAAGACCAGAGCCTTTTCAGTCACTTTACTAGCTAATTGACCCAGAGCAAGCCATTTAACCACTTTCTACCTCAGTTTCCTCATCTGTAAGATAAGGATAATAATAGCATCTACCTCCAAAGGTTGTTGTGAGGTTCAAATAAGATAATATTTATAAAGTGCTAAAAATAGTTCTTGGCTCCTACTAGTTTAGTAATTATTATATTAGTCATTATTATTATAAAATCCAATGATCATTTCATAACACCACACTACTCCTAAGACGGAGTAGAAAAGGTGAAACCCAACAATATATACATCTTCCTTATACACAAAGAAGTCCTATCATCCCTGGGAAACCTAGAGAGATAATTTATTATCAAAGTACAAATCAAGGCACCCTAACCTGACCAGAGCCAGTGGGGCAAAGAACTTGAAATTTTTATGCTTTTTACTTGGAAATTGGGGAATTTGAATGACAAAATTCATCCAGAACAGGTTCTTCCTTCTAGGGCTTCTATATGAGAATTTTGTACTAGAAATAGTTATGATCATGTAAAAAATGTGAACATGAATTAAAATTTTTCTACAATTCACATTTATATTGTAGACACAATAATAAAACAGCATCTTAAACTTTTCATTTATTCTTTATTGTCATAGTGATAAAATAGCCGTTTCACCCTCCCCTCTGCTTCTATTCTTCCCATATTTATATTTTCATACTTTTATGACTTGAAAGCAGTTAGGTGGCACAGTGGACAGAGTGCTGGACCTGAAGTCCCAAAGATTGGAGTTCAAATCTAGCCTCAGGCATTTACTAACCGTGCTACCTTTAGCAAGTCATTTAACTTCTGTTTTCTTCTCTAAAATGAAGATCAAATAAGAAAATCATTTTAAAACACAATGCCTGACACCTAGTAAACACCATATAAATATTAGCTATATTGAAGGGGACAAGAATGGCATTATTTTCAGAACTACTTGGCTAATTCAAAAACTAATGATTCTTTCAACAAATTTATTAAATGCTATGTCACTTTGAGTGACATCTCTACAGACAATTCTTCCTTTACAAAAATTCACATTACACAAATTCAACTTTCCTTAAAAGAATTTTGAAGGAAATTCATATTCCAAAAAAAAAAAACCACCTATGTTAACTTTATTGTATAGTATTGTATTCTCTGCTTCTGTCCCTTGACCCATGATTCATGGCTTCCCATTCCTCAAAAAAAAAAAAAAAAAAAAAAAAAAAACAACTTTTAAAATCCCTCCAAAAGGGCAGCTAGGTGGCGCAGTAGAGCACCAGCCCTGAAGTCAGGAGAACTTGAGTTCAAATCTGGTCTCAGACACTTCCTAGCTGTGTGACCCTGGGCAAGTCACTTACCCCCAATTGCCTTAGCAAAAAAGTAAAATCCCTCCAAAAGAAATAAGAAGAACAGACATAGGGAGAGACCTGATACCACTTCTTAATTGTACTTGACTTGCAGATGAGCATAGACATAAATATTTGCCATTTAAGGAGAAAAGAGCTTGGATGATAGCTTGAAAAGGTGTGTTGCCTTAGGAGGTGTGGGTTCCTTTTCACAAGAGATCTTCTAACAGATTCTCAACTTCACCAATTATTTCAACACTTGACTTGTGACTTACTGGCTTCCTCTCCACACCCATCTACCACATTCATTCTTAATAAATTTTGATTTCTATCTCCAGTCCACCTTAGCTATTCTCCCCTGAACCCCTACCTGATTACAATTTCCTCTCCTTTTAAATCTCCCATTGCTTTATTCCTGCTGAAGCTGGTATTTCTTCTCATTGTGGCCTTTGGATTCTTAACTCTTCTTTATTTTATGGTAAAAATAAATAGATAAAGTAAATAAACAAATAATAGGAAGCAAATGGACTTTTTTCGGTTCTTCAGTAAGAACTAGGTATATGGCTACTAAATGGTTTGTAAAATTAATGTTTGTGGCATAGGACTTCAGACATTTACCATGCTTCTCAAAGATAGGGAAGTAATCCTAGGAAAAGGAAAAACAAAGCATTAATAAAAAATATTTTAGTGATGCCTTTTTTTCCTCATGGAAATTCTCAACTTGATGAGTTATTAAAAAATAAATCGAATATCAACAAACTAGAATTGCCAGCTGATGTTTGGGATTTATTTATGCCATCAACATGACTGTTTTTATTATGGATATGAAACTTAGCTTAATTAAAAGTTTTGGACTAATGACTAATTACTTTTTAAATGTTGGTGAATTGTATACCAAAGGAATGATCTTGATGACAAAATTGAATGAGGTCACATAGTTGACAGAATTAAGGTTCTCATAATCAATTCTCTACCAAGTATAGTATAATAAATTTTCACATATCTTTGTGGAGTGAGCTACAAAGTCCAGGTCCTACCCTCTGTAAAAGTTTTTGGGTAGAGTTGAGTGGTCCACTCTCCAGCCATCCAATCAGGAGGCTGAAGGACGTGGGAAGGCATAGCTATCCCAGGCTGAGTGAACAGCTTATGATGAGATCTGAAGTGATCAGCTTATCCCGGGAGGGATTCTTGTTCCCAGAGTCGAAACACATAATTGATAGGGGCAAGCTGTCCATCTGATTTCCTGTTAACTTTTCCAAATATGAGGTTTCCAAGGACAAAGGGGGTGGGGAGAGGGAAACCCTTTGTCTTCTGTCTTTAATGCTTCAAGTAACAGATAATTATCCTGCCTTGCAGTTGCAGAAGGGTGGTGAACTTGCCACCTACTGGGGAAGTAACAGATAGCCCTTTCTATACTAATCAGTTGTTATTCTTAACTTGACCTAGCTTTATCCTGACATTCCCTAGAAGTCTTAGATAGCTGTTTCAATATGATAGTCTCAAAGAACACCATACTGTAGCCTACAGTAATTTAGCTCAGCCATAATTAATGGTTTTGTCTTTTGATAGTCTTCTGACTTCCCTGGCTTTCTTAAAACCCAGTCTTCTAAAGAAGGCTTTCTTGATGCCCATTAATTCCAGTCCTTTCCTTCCATGGCTCTCAATACCTTACCTTACCTTCTAGCCTTCTTTCAATGTTAACCTGTCTGTCCATTCTGAACTCATGTCAAACCAACAGTAGCTTTACTTCCTCTATGCCTTAGAGTGACGAGATCATGTATTAGTGGGTGTCCTGGATTTGGAGTGTTGAGTTTGGGACCTGTTTTTCTTTAATTTATACCTGTATATATCTGGTTTGTACATAGCTTTTTTTGATATTGATAACACTTTGCACAGTCCTTAATAAATGCTTATTTACTTGACTCAAGTTCATCTTGAATCTTAATAGATTTTTTGTCTCTGTGAACAGATGAAATCTGGATTTCCTCTGGGGATTCACCTAGCTACCCTACCAATCACTGGTACATGCCTTCACTGTCCCACAGATGCTGAAAATTAAACAAACATATTTCTTTCTCCTTACTCCTCCTTCCAAATTTTTACCCTGTCACTATCACTTAAACTCTGCTTTCAAGTTTTTCTTCCTGATCTTTCTCTCTTTAATATGATGGTCTTTCTTCAGACTTCCAATCTTAGTTTTCTAACAACAAAGTGGATGTACCATGGATATTTTAAATTGAACATGTCCAAAACTGATTTCATTATCTTTCTCCTCAAGCTCTCCACTCTTCCTAAATTATCAAGTATATCACCATCCTCCCAATCCCTCAGGCTCCTAAACTAGGTGTCATCCTAAACTTCTCATTTTCTTAACCCTCCTGTTTAATGAGTTTCCAAGTCCTATTACTTCTGCCTTAATAACCTTTCTCATATATGGTTTTTCTCTTTTCTGACACTGCCATCTCTCTGGTGAAGTTCCATTTTCCCTTTTTAAAAAGTTACATCTAATTATAACATTTCCTCATCTATTCTCTTTAGGATCAGGTCGAAGATGCCAACAGTGGAAATAAATTGATTCAAACAAAGAATGGTTTTGATGGTGAAAATGAGTTCTTTTTTAGACATATTGATTTTAAGATTTAGGATATACAAATAACAAGAATCAGAGAGAAATACAGGGCTAGAATTCTGTGGGAGGGAATTTAGGAAGAGCAGAGACTTCTTAGCTGTTTATAAAAAGTTGATGAGAGAGAGAAGATAGAGGGAGGGAGGGAGGAAAAGAAGGAAAGAAAAAAGGAAGGAGGAGAGAAAGGGAAGCAGGGAGGGGAAAGAAGAGTAAAAAAGAAGAGAGGAGAAGAGAGCAGAGGAAAGGAAAAAAGAGGACTAGACTTTAACGAACACTGACATTATGAAATGTGAGAAAGATCCAGAACCAATAAAGAAAATTTGGGGGGGGGAGTGTCATAGTGGTAAGCAGATCTTGAGAGAATGATATCTTGAAAGCCAAGAATGTAGAATGCATGAAAAAGAAGGAAAGAAGTAAATGGTATCATATGCTACATGTATAATAAAGATAAAAATGGAAAGAAGCTTCTGATTTTCACAATAAAGAGGTTATTAGTGACCTTAGAGAAAGCTATTTCTGTAAGGTTGAAAGAACAGAAGCCAAATTGTAAGGGATTGAAAGTAATAGAATATTTTGATGATTGTCATCTTAGCTACCATAATAGCCATAGCATAGGTATGGTGTGCATGAATGCATTGTAGACAGATTGATGAAATACAGTTTTAACACACATAATTTTACTAGAGTCTTTCCTGCAAATGAGGTTTTGCACTAGCTGGAGCTGTTGAAGTGACAAGTTATAAATATTTGCACCTATTTAATGAGAATGGAAAATCTTTTGAAGTAGAAAAAATAGGAAGTATAGTGAAGTTTAAGAAGCATTTTAAATGGCTTGCCTTAGGTTTCTCTGAGGCAAAAGTACCAAGTAGGAACAAATATTACTGATTCAGTACTGATATATCATTCTTAACAGTATATAACTTCTGACAAAACAATCAATATACTAGACTAAACATAATTTTGGTTTAAAATTGTTTGCTTTGCTCCCATTTTTTAGACATATACAATTGTTAACATCACCTCCGAAAAACATGAGTCCTAAGTATATCATTATTTTGCTAGAAATTTTGAAACTAAAGAAATCAAATGTAGGAAGTTGAACTAACAGCTAAAAGGGACCTTAAATATCATTTAGTTAAATCTCTTCCCTTTCTAGGTGAGGGAACCATCTCAGAGAGGTTGATTGATAGGTATAGTAAATGGCAGAGATGGGATTTAAATTGAGATCTGAGTCTGATTAATTAACCTTTCTGCAGCATAATAAGCAACAGTGATAATAAGGTCTATCAATCAAACAATCAGCATTTTATTAAGCTTCTAGTATATGCCAGACACTGTGCTAAGTACTGGGGATACAAAAAGAGGCAAAAGATACTTTGTGCTGTTAAGGAGCTTATACTCAGAATCCTTCAGCAAGTATTTTTTATGCCCTTACTATATGCTAGTCACAATCCTGAGCTCTAGGCTATCTCAAAAGTCTTTAAGTTTTAATTGCTTAGAAATTAGAATTAAGACTTTTGAGACATTGAGACACTTGAGACATAAGCAAAAAAGAAAGACAATGCATGCCTTCAAAGAGCTTACATTCTTATAGGGAAAGGGCAACATAAAAGGGGGATAGGGAGGTACCTTCATGGGTACATGATGCTAAAATATAGCAAAATTAGGAGAATGAAAGATGGTGGGCCTAGGTCCCTTCCCAAAATGGAGTTCCTTGGAAGAAATCACCAGAGGTAGATTGAGAACTAAAGATCATATTTCTGTATAAAGCTTTTTATTTTACCCTATGCATTTCTCAATAACTATTCTATGAAATAGATAATAAAGAAAGTATCTCCATTTTGCAGATAAAAAATTACTTAGGTGAAATAACATTTCCAAAGCCACATCACTTGCAGAAAAATTCAGATCTTCTGATATCAGGTCTATTGCTCTTGCTTTGGATCTAAGAGACAGAGAAAAAAAATCAGGCACAAAAGGAATGTCACATTTAAAATTGCTTTCAAATGGTCAAACATTCTCTCAGTGAACACACAGTCTAATGAGGGAGACAACATGAGAGAGAAAAAACAACTATGTACAAACAACATAAATTAAAAGAGAGAGAGAAGAAAAAGAAAGACAAAGACACGTGCACAGGGAGGATATATTTTATATATATATATATATGTATGTATGTATATATTATTATGGCTAGTCTTAAAGGGAAGGCCCTATAATTAAGGAGCGCTAGAAAAGGCTTTTTGAAAAAAAAGTATGGTTTCAGCTGATCTTTGAAGGAAACCAGCTAAGATGGCAGAGATGAGAAGGGTAAGAGTTCCAGACCTGGGATTCAGTTAGGGAAAACCTCCCTAAGAGATGAAATGTTTTGTGTTAGGCACATCAAGGAAGTTTGGCACAGTGCCTGGCACTTAGTAGGCGCTTAATAAATGTTTTTGATTGATTATCACTGGAGAGTGTAGAAGAATGGAAAGGAACAAGGTTATGAAGGTTTACTAAAGCCAGACAGATAACTTGATATTTTATCCTGGAGGTGATAGATCCTGAAGTTTATTTAAGGTGGAGGAAGGGAGGGTGAAAGGATAGAAGGGTTGACATTAGTAGACCTGAGCTTTAGGAATATCACTTAACAGCTGAGGGAGATGATGGATTCCAGTGTGAGGATACTTGAAGAAGGGCAGCTACCTAGCACTTCACTACAGTGGCTGCAGAATCCTAAGAGATAAGGGGATTTATGTGAGAGAAGTGTAGTTTCAGGCCTAAATTGCTATTCAGACTAAAACTGGACCTTTGAAAAAAATGGGATTTTCCCATCTGTGGAAAAATTATCTTATTTTACAGCCCTGAGTGAGGAATGAGACTAGGAGCAAATGAGAAAAAAAGAATTAAAAGCCTGAAATCCTCACCTGTCAGTTTTCCTATCAAACAAATCGGTGAGGTAGATAGTGAAAAGTGGAAAATAAGGATAATTGGATCTAAGATGTACTTTGCTTTGAGAGATGGGGGGTCAGGGTCTAGTCTGCAAAAATGTAGGTTCTTTGTGATGAGCCTTCAAAGATCCATTATAAAATGGTCTAGGGAACTTTCTCATTTCCTCACTTTGAATATTTACATAAGAATAACATATATTTAGTGCATTCAAGTGCACTAAAATTTTTCCACACAACAACCTTGTGACATAATACAAATATTATCCTTGCTTTGCAGATGAGATAATTTAGAATCAAAAAGGTTAATCTTCTGACTCCAAACTCAGTGCTCTTTTCCCCTAAATAGTGCATGTAGATTAGTAGCATGAAAGCTGCTTGCTGGAAATACTTGGAAATCTTCCTGATATTTAAAAAGGATAATGAACAGATCTAGGCAGCTACCAACTTAGCATATCTCTTGGACATAGTTTTCCATTTATAGGACAAGTACTTAGAAGAACTAGGGAGGGGAAACCAGTAGGGTTATATACCTTAGCATTGTCTTCCCAGCTGTGTTCCTGACTTCTAAATTTCATATACTTGCTCCCTACACTGTTGGCTCATCCTAGAACTTCCCCCAGGGTCTAAAGCCTCCTCTTCCTGGAGCAATCACACTTGAGGTTCATTCATTGTATATATATCCTTCCACCAGGCCTGCTTTACTTTTCCAGTAAGTTCCTCCTGAAACCTCCATTTTGTAGAGGTCCTGAAACTAGCTTGTTTTCATTCTCTTCAAAGACAGGTTCCTGGCTTTCTCTGGACTTCAGTATTACAGCCCTTCTTGATTATGTTTTCTTTCTTTTATGTGTTTTTTTCCTCCATTAGAATATACTTCCTTTAGGATAAAAATTGTCTTTCTTTTTTGCTCATTTCTATTTCTGTGATGCTTAGCACAATGCCTGACATATAATAAGTGTTTAATAAGTATTTATGTTTTAAAGTATTAAATAAGTATTCCATACTAAACCAGATAGTTTTAGAAAAGGGTGTAAATTTGAATAGAGTTGACAACCTTTAAAATATAAAAATTATTTTTCATATTTTTAGAAAATAACATTTTAAAGTTAGCTATATTTTATTTATACTTATATACCTGGAAAATGTATTTTAAATTGTGCCAGAGGGATTTTACATAGACCTTATCTATACTGGTTTATACCTTTTTATTATTTTGTTTAGTATATGCAAGATAAGGCAATAGAGAAACCAAAGAATATTGTATCCAGAAAATCCTCATTATTTTTATTTGTGTATATGAAGGTTATACACATACAATATACCTCTACCTACCTACCTACCTTCTATCTATAGATAGATACATATATATATATATCTAAGATATATATGTCAAGAACTAAGGGAAGGCCTCTAAGGAACTCTTATAGTTTCTACCATTAGCACATTAGTTCTGTGAGTTTACCAGATTAGCTAATTGTCCCTTCGGAAATGAGAGATTGCTGGCCCTGGAGAGGATGAAGCACACCTGGGAGGGATTATGAGCCAAATGAGATATGTGATTTGTGAGAGGAGGTCCAAGTGGAATACCCTTGTTGAGACTCTGGTGCTTTGAATAAGGAGAGGAAAGGAATTATAATAGCTGTAGGCCTTAATCCTTTTCACCAATAAAGTTGGTTTGCCTCTTTTTTTCATATTAAGTATAAATTCGACTTTTTTTTAAGCTAAAAGTTTGTAGGTTGTTGTAAATCTGTTTATTGCTTCTAAACCACTGGTCATTCCAGCCCTTAATTTAGTATGACAGAGAATCTGGGGGTCCCATAATATATCTTTAGGCCTCATTTTAGAAATATGGCAACTTTTGACTCAGCCTACAAAAAATTAGGTCTGGCTTAAATTAGCTGATACTCAATATTGACTGGTGTCATCATTCCCAGCAACATCAATATTAGATTAAAAGCCAGTATTTTTGCTTTCCCTGACAAAAATTGATCTCCATTCACAATTGACTAAGGGACTAAATAAAATCATCACTTTGTTCTATTTCTATTCAATCTTTACTTTAATGACATCATTAAAGGGACTTCCATTTTTGTTTTCATTAAGCTCCTAAAAAATCTCTGATTTTCCCCCCATTTCCTATACCATCCTACTTTTATTCATGTAGCGTTCACTTTTTGTGTTGACAAAGAATTGTAAATTGAGGGAATGCCTGTCAGTTGAGGAATGACTGAACAAATGGTATGTGAATATAATGGAATTACTGTTGTGTTATAAGAAATGATGAACAGGAAGATTTGAGAAAAACTTGGAAAGACTCACATGAACATTATAATGCTGAGTGAAGTGAGTAGAACCAGAACATTATACACAGTAACAGCAACATTGTGAGATGATCAACTATGATAGATTTAACTCTTCTCAGCAATACAATGGTCCATTCATTTCACTTTCAAAAGATTACCATTCAGAATACAATTTTTCTGAAGAATATTTAATTATTATGGTAGAGGTTTTGGCAGCCCCCCAAAATTTTTTTTACTTGTATAAGTATTTAAACACCTGGTGATAGCCCATTTTCATTTACTTGGAAATCACTCACCAGGATTGTAAGCGTCATGGACACTAAGAACAAAAAAACCATGTTAAAAGTTTCCACATAAAAAATTGTGCTTACTCATTCCAGTGTTGTTCAGTAATTTCAGTTGTATCCTTTTCTTCATGACCCCATTTGAGGTTTTCTTGGAAAAGATACTATAGTATCTTTGCCATTTCCTTCTCTAGCTCATTTTATAAATGAGGAAACTGAGGCAAACAGGGTTAAGTGACTTGCCCAGGCTCACACAGGCTGGAATGTCAGAGGGCCAAATTTAATCTCAGTATGATGAGTCCTCCTGACACCAGCTCTAGTGCACTATCCATTGCACCCAATCGGCAGCCCAAACTGTTGACCCTGCATCTATATGAATGGGGAACATTCATTATTTATTAATTTTATTATTTATTAATTATATAATTAATATTATTGCTTATTAATTCATTATTTATCTGGAAACTTTAAAAGCCAATATGTTTCATGTGTATGGAATAATTCCAGAAATCTCTGAGGAATCTTTTTAACTAGTATCCATCCTGGATATACACTATTTATCAGCAAGTTACTCACTTTCTGACATGAAAACATGTAGCAGCTTCCTACTTCAGAAACACTACTTCTAGTTGCTTTAAACATAGTGGTTACAAGGGACAGTTTAAATTTTGTTCTGATGATGATTCTTTTTATGAACTCAAACTGTTAGCATGTTACTTATTCTCACTTTCAGAAGCTGAACTCTTCCTTATCATGGAATCATTCCTATAGATTTAGAGCATCAAAATCTATCCAAAATCCCAGTTAATAAATGAGTCAGGATCCTTAACTCCAAATCAAAAATCCCTTCCTTTCCACTACCCTACTGTCTGAACTTGTTTAGGTCTGATATTTAGAAAATAGTCTAAAGAACTCATTGTGTTTCTTTATTCTGTGTCTTGAATCTTTTATTTGGTACTAGAAAATAAAGTTCTGTGTTGATAAAGCTATGTGATGTTTTTGTTGTTTGGGGAGAGGACAATGGAAGAAATGTTTGAAGACAGGATTAGGGTCTCTGGAGATTAAATTGGGAGAGGGGTAAATGAGTATTCTTAGCTTTCTCCAATCCCCTTTAGCAGCTCTTTATTAGAAATTACTTTCAAGGGTATTCTGTTATCTGGAGGATGTTTAAACAGGCGTGACATTCCAAAGCCAGGGTCCATCTTCAGTTGTCAATTAGAATATTTTTTAAATCAACCAAAGTATCTTCTAGAAATTTGTCTTATTTGAGGGCTCCTTCAGTGGTTGTTTTTCAAGTTCAGACCAAGAAACTGCTTTTTTCTGGCACCACATGATTAAAATAGCACCAAAGTGATATCTGGTATTAAACTATTGAAGATCTGAAAGGCAGTACTACTTTGACATTTCTCGGATTGTAAAATCTGGTCAAGAAATCATGTCCAATTTTTTCCCTATTAACTTAATTGGATTAGATTATCTCTGAGTTCTAATGATTTCTGACTATAACTTAAATGTGGGTTGTATTCTATACAAATGAATTTTAAAGCCTCTTTCTATAACCAATAACACAAAATAAAAGTAGGTGAGCAGAAAACAGCCTCCCAGAAATAGTTATCACTGATTTTAAGAAATGAGTGTCTTTCATAGAGGGCCTGAGCATGGTAGGAAATCTAAAAATAATTTAGTTCATTGATGCATCCAGATATTACAGAAAATAATAAGCATTGAACAGGAAAGATTTTCATGCATATTGAAGTAGATGATCATCTCAGCAAAAGGGATATAATATTAGCTTATAGCTGGATGGCAGCTACCTGGTTCAAAAGAATGCCTTGTGTGTAGAATTTAGAGGGTCTTCAAGCCATCTAGTCTGATCTCTTAATTTTATAGTTGAGGAAAATGAGTCCCAGGAACTTTGTAACTTGCCAGGGTCACACAGTAGTAAGTACTGGAAGTAAGAAAGGTCCTCAGACTCTAAAGCAAGTGTTCTTTCTACTATTAGGAGATAATTAGGCAGATAGGTAGATAGATAGATAGATCAATAATGTATGTATATATACACAATTTTTATATTATATACATATACATAATCAATTACATAGGGATCAATATATATAAAGTGATGAATAGTTATATAGAGGTCATATACACAATTTCTATATCTCCATGTAATATAGTACATTTTATGTGCATGTATCATTGCAATGTGGCAGATTTTTCATATAACACCAAATAAGATTTAGGAAAGCAATTGGCACTGAATGTTGGGGTTTGGCACCAAATGTTGGGGTTTGGTTATGTGACAAATACACAATAGGCTTTTTTTGTCAAAAGGTAGGTTTATTTATGAGAAGTTACAGACAAAAATGAAGAGGTAAAGTAGACATTGGGAATGGTGAATATGAAATAGATTTAAGAGAACATAGAGTTAACAAGAAAAGGGTTTTTGGTTTTGGGTTTTGTTTTTTTTTAACAATTAATAACCGGAAAGGACAAGTCCCTCTAGTAGAACTCACAATTAACCAGGAGAAGAAGAATACTTCCTAAAAGAATTAGTTAGCTATAATCAGGAGATAGATACCAGGAGACATGGGAAAGGGGGTAAGAACAAAGACACCAAAGGCATAATGCCCTTGAGGGGTAACCCAGAAAGACTTAGCAAAGATGGCATGGGACATGAACAGATTTATAGGGGTGTTCCTTTCTCGGGAGTTTGACACAATTTGACTTTCTGACTAGATACAGTAAGGTAGGGTTATACTAGACCTCCACAGGTGTGGAAGGCTGAACTGATCCCCATCAGTACCCTTCCCTGCTTGCCTAAGGGAGTGATTTTATCAGTACCTCAGGCTTTCTATTCCAATCCCACCTAGTGACCCAGAATCTCATCACTATCAGTACAATGTATTAGAATTTTATTTATATGTATCAATATAAAGTAATAGGTTACACTAAAAATAAATAGTAGATTTTTTATAGAGAAAGAGAGGAGTGGTTTACTCATGGCCAGTACCCAAGTTGCAGCACTTTCTTACTATATCAAAATATTGCCTTGATTTTGTTAATAG
This sequence comes from Myrmecobius fasciatus, assembly GCA_023553655.1. Lineage (NCBI taxonomy): Eukaryota > Metazoa > Chordata > Mammalia > Dasyuromorphia > Myrmecobiidae > Myrmecobius > Myrmecobius fasciatus. Next base: position 286,962 of record JAJPUD010001580.1, read on the forward strand.
GAAAACAGACATTTTTACTGAAAACAGAATCTAAGTTCTTTGTCCTATGTAGATGTAATAATGGATTTAAAATTTTTTTTAGTTCTAAAATAATGGATTTGCACCAGTCTCTTCAGTATGTTCTCCTCACCAAAAGGTGTTATCTTTTTTTTAAATATAGATTTATAATGAAACTAACTATTCTACTTCTAGACCAAACTTCAGTTTTGTTCTTGTAGTGTCATGATCCAAGGGAGATGGGAGATAGAGCAGAGTATAAAAGCCCCAATGATGAATTAAAAGTTTCCTTAATGCTCATTTATATTCTTCACAAATACAATGAATAAAAAATCATTATTTTCAAAGATTTCAGTCTAATGGGGGAAACAAGAATAAAACACACATACACACCAAGAATAAAACACACACACACACACACACACACACACACACACACACACACACACACCCCTTAGCCCCCATTTTCTATACAATTCTTCCATCAACAGACTGAATTACTCCCTTGGTTTCAACTACTCTCTCTGAGAAAATGACACTTAAATTTGTATCTCTAGGCTTGAAGACTCATCAATATGTTTTTCATTATCACATTAAACTTAATAATGTTCTAAATTAATCTTTTTCTACACTAAGCTACCTTCTAACAACAAATAATACTAACAGCTAGCATTTAAATAGCACTCTAAGGTATACAAAGTGCTCTATATATTCAATAATACTTGACTCTCATAGTCTCTTAGAACTAAAAGTGTATCTTCATTTTACAGAAAGATTGAGTAACTTTACCCTTGTTCATACATCTAGTAAGTATCCAATGCAAGATTCAAACATAGGTTTTCCCAAAATATACCATTTTTCACTTTTTTTGGTAATTTTTTTCTTTTTGTATGTTTCTTTTTTCACAATATGACCAATATAGAAATGTTTTACACGATTACATATATATAACCTATAACAAATTGCTTGCTGTTTTAGGGAGGGAAGAAAGAAAGGAGAAACCTTGGAACTCAACTTAAAAAAATGAATGTTACAAATTGCCTTTACATATAATTGGGGAAAAAAACTATTATTCAAAAAAATTAAACCAACTCAGGTTTTCTTTACTCTAAGTTTAGCACTCTCTACTGTGACATGTTAAAAAAAAATAGGTGTCACTAATATTATTTGTTGTTCCATAAGTCTCCCATGCTCAAAATCTAATTTTGTAATTATCCTTGACACTTTCTTCTCCATCAACTTTGTCATGTAGGTAATTATCCAGTGCTGCCAAGTCCCAGCTCTATTATCTTTTTCATCTCTCCTTTCATGTGTTGCCACAGCTACCACCATAGTTCAGACCATAAAGGCCTTTCACTTCAACTATCTTAACAGCCTCCTAAGAAAATTTCCAGCCTTAGTCCTCTCTCCCCATCCAATCAATGCTTCATCCTACTACTACAGTGATAAATTCCCATCTCTTATAAAAAAAACCTATCCTGATCTTAAATAGTTTTAATGCCTTCCCACTGATGTTTATTTCCAATTCAGTTATTTGAATGTAATTGTTTGCATGTTGTCTCCTCCACTGGACTATGAGAGCTGGAATTGTCTTTTGCTTTTCACTGTACCCAAAACACTTAATAGCACCATGCTGGCACATAATAGGCATTTAATAAATGCTTATTGACTGATTGATTCCTTCTGCATAGATCATTCTTATGTTCAAAAAACTTAAGTGATTCTCTATTGCTTAAAAATTTCAAGCTTTTTACTTGACATTTAAAACCCCTCATTCTATTTTCTTGCTTTAAGTAATAGTGCTTATTATTTCCTTTCACACAAACTCTAGCCAAATTGACTCACTTTATTTTCTGATACTGGTGCTCTTTGTTCAAACTGTTCACTGTGCTTGACATGTTCTCCTTCCTCTATTTCACCTATAGGATTTCTTCCTGTCCTTTAAAATGAAATTCAAATGTCATGAATGAAACTTTTCCTGATTTCACCTTTTGGTTAAGGACCTCATGTAGCTCTTTGTTTTGAAATCAGTTTACTTATATAATATTTTATTATAATTATAGTTAACATAACTGAACCACTACTGGGCCTAAGTACTGGAGTGTTCCCTCTATAATGAGGGGCTCCTCTATTCTGTACAGGCTGAACCTGGGCACTGGTGCTGACTATGAAGGAAAACCCCTAAGGAATTGGCAACTGGTTAATAGCCAGTCCTTGACAACCAGAAAAAGAATTTTGAGCAGTTTACTGCTGGTCTCACTTTGAGAGTATGATTCACCTTGTTTGAAGCTTCTTTATTTAGCCTCTAGTGGGATTGGGGGGAAGTAATTACAGTGGATCAGAAGAAAATATGGGTAAGATTTGTAGTAACTCTCTTTTTATAGATCCATTGGTTATTATCTCTTTTTGCTCAGTGACCAATAAAAGAATTTCTTCAACATCCCCATACTCTCAAGCACTGTCATACGTGGTTAACTAGAAGTTAATCTTTCCCAGAGAGTTCAGAACCCGAGCTAGCATACAGGATTCACCAGAAGCAAGCTGGAAAGGTTTGGCCTATTTTGTTCAACCCCTAGCTAGCTATACTAAGAACCATGAGAACCAGGGCCCTGTCCAACCTTGCATCATTCATAGAACTTAGCACTGTGTTCAGTATATAGCAAGTACTTTATATATGCTAAGTGAATGAATCAATTATTAAATTAATTTCATTAATAAATGCCTATTTTGGCCTTTTATGCATGTAGGCAAAATGACAGAATTAGAAAGAGATATTTTCATGTTTTAATATAAAACATTCAAATAGATTATCATAGTCCTGGACCTATTATAACATTTATTCATATTGATTAAACTTCTACATAGTTAGCCATTTGCTGTGTAATATAATTATGGACTTATGATTTATCTACAATTGGACATATGGAAATGGGGGGATGGTAGAGAAGGAGTTCATACAGTCGATCATCTAAGTGGAAATCAGTGTTCCTCAATGAATAATCAATTTAGATTTCTTTTCCTCCTTTAAAGAACTGCTGATGCAGATATGTGAAGCCAAGCAGAGAGAGATTAAAAGCACTTGGAAACCTAGACAGCTGAGGAACATTACTACTACTAATCACATGGTTCAATTTAGTCTTGCTCAGAGGCACAAGGATGCACTCATTGCCCTATGAAGGCCCCCTCTGCCCTTGTGAATCTGTGGTTCAGTGATAAAGAACCAATTTTTGTAAAAGTCTAACTTCCTCTTGGGCCAGTTAGAAAATCCACATTGACCAGAGACCCTATATTAAAACCAATGCAGAACATTTAGCAATTCTGAATGGTGTGAAATTGTCATTGTGCAATGAATACTCCCAGTTGTTATCAACTTTGAAGGAAAGCATATTACCATTTAAATATCACTATTGTTACATAATCTTCATTGTTACATGAAGAAATATCCGTGAGCACTACAGGATTTAAAAAAAATTTTAATAATGATTAAATTACCCTGAACTATTTATTAGGAGCTCTGTCTGGTTTAGAGGTTAGACAGACTGAGAAAAGAACTTAAAGAAAATTCTTAATTTCTGAATGGATTTCTGCTGTAGACTAGAATGAAGAAGGATGGGATTGGGCTAACAATAACAGCACTTCTTTGTGTATTTTTTTCCTAGAATACAAAATCTAGTGAAATTAATTTTAAACAATGACATCTAGTCACAAAAGACTTTGAAGATGTCAGTGAAAAAATATCATTTCCATTGAAAGGAAATTGTAGTCAAGTGGCTTTAGGGAACATCAAAGTAATTGGTATTCTTACCATCCAGTTCAGGATGTTTAACAGAATTTCTTAGAATCATTTTCCTTTCTACTTGATTACATTTTTTTCTGCCTTCAATGACTGGCTACATATCTGGAACTCAAGAAGTTTAAGGATATCTTTTCCTCCTAAGAATAGTTCATTTCCCTCAACCACAGAGAGACTTCCTCACATTCTTGTACTGTTCTCATTAGTGTCCTATTTTCTACACACTAGCAATTGGAAGAGGAGGAAATCTGTCCACATAGTGCTGATAAATAGAATCAGACTGATACCCCAAAATACTTTTTTCTTTAATCCAGTGAATAAATAGTAGCAGTGTTAGCTGAGGTAACAAGTTGAAGTGGTCATTCTGTGATTGTTCAGTTCCTAGGAAAGTGAGTTTCAAAAATCACCATTTCAGTTCACAATGGCAATGTTATTCAATCTATCTTCTGCTTTATAATACAGTTTAAAGGTTGGTTGTGCTGAGCTAGTTTTCATAAAAGAAGAAGAAAAAGAAAATGTAGGTCTACATAAAAAAGACTTTCCCGAAACAAATCCATGCAGTCTAATACTATGTCACTTGCGGTTCACATATTATGTGAAGACTTGGTCTTTTTTCTACCAAGTCAACCGCAAAAATGAGGAACATCCGTGTCCACACTAGTATTTCATTTTTAACATTTAGTTTATTTGAATCTCCCTTGAATCTATTTATTTTTAGCTGGCATTTCCCTCATGTGGTGATGAGTAACATAAGTTTACTATATACTGTGTGAAGCAATCCTTCTTCATTTTCTGTTTACTCCAAATTATCTCTCCACATCTTAAGTAGTGTATCCCTATTTTAGTGTTCCTAGACTTGGTAAATAAGTCCTCATCTTATTCCCCAAGGAGAATGTAAAGTTGATGAGAGCAAAGATTTTTTTAAATTTTAGGTCTTTGTATGCCCGGTGCTTTGCACACTGTAGATATTTAGTAATTATCAAAGTAGTAAATGAATTGAAAGGTTAGTATTAGATAAGCAGCTAAGGGGCACAGTGGATAATGTGCTCAGTCTGGATTCAGGAACACTCCTTTTCTGGCTTCAGATGCATCCTAGCTATGTGACTTTGGACAACTCTGCCTCAGTTTCCTCATTTAAAATGAGCAGAAGAAAGAAATGGCAAATCAGTCCAATATCTTTGCCAAGAAAACCTCAAATGGGTTAGGACGAATCAGATAGGACTGAAAATGACTAAACAACAAAAGACAATTAGTAGTTATCGAATAAGTTTATGAATAAATGTTTAATATTAGACAGTCCATTGATACCCTCCCTTAATTTTCATCAATACAGAATAACAATTATATAGAAACAAATTATTCCTATATAGCAGACTGTACCCTTCCACTATTTTAATTGACCTCTGGTTCTATTTTCTTTCTTGAGGTCTATCAATCAGAACTTCACACAACATTGTAGGTGTTGTTATCAGTCAAGCAAGCAGGATAATATTTCTGTTTTGTTTCCAGTTTCCTTCCTGAAGCTATCCAGCATTGTCTTAGCCTTTACCCTGCAGCAACATATTGGGCTAATGTCTTTAGGGCACAGTGTATTATTCTTGCCAGGTCTCTTTTCTGAATTGTAATTGATACTATCAGTGTCATCATCCTAATATTGGTATGATTTAACAAAGGGAACCCCACAGAGCCACAGTAAATGAATTAACTTCTGTTCTCAGGTGTCTCTTTATCTACAAAATAAATAGAAACACTCTAGCACATAGCTTGAGTAGTTAAGTGTCTCTCAACTTCTGGCTAGCAGAGACCTACAACCTCTGCCATAAGACAGCCATCATGTGCTCAAGATTTCTCTTTACTAGACTAAATATCCCCAATTCTTTCAGTTTATCCTCTTGTGGTATGACTTTCAGTACTCTGATAGTCCTGACTACTTTCTTTTGAGTAGTGTGCAGCTTACCAGTGACTAAAATGTGGCAATTATTACCAAACATGTTAAATACAGATGGACTAATTGCCTACTATGCACTGTGAATTCTTTTACTTTATAAATCTCATTACAATAGCAATGACTTGAGAGGGGGGCTTTTTGAACTTGCACCCATTAAAACTTCCAAATATTTGTCACATAAACTCTGGGCTAGCCAAACCTTCCCTATACTATACTAGTGAAATAGATGTTTGTATGTAGTGTACCATTTGCAATAACCAATAGCATAGCGTTTGGCATATAATTGGTGCTTCATAAGCATCTGACTGACTGAAAAGATGGATTTCTGGGAAAAGTACAATTTTCTGATATTGTCTTTTCTGATAGACTGTAAGTTCCTTGAAAACAAAGACTATTTCATTTTTGCCTTGGTATTCTCAGCACTGAGCAGTACCTGGCACATAATAGATGCTTAACAAATGCTTGTTGGCTCATTGACTGATTATGGTATATTTATGTCTCTTTCCCATAGGCTTTTCATGTACTGGGACTTTACCATTACTGGAGGAGAATCAGTTAGCTGGAAAATTCATATATGGTCCAGGCTACACATGTGAAAGCCAATTCATCTTAGAAGTCATTCTATATCTGAGGGCTCTATTAACATAATTTGTATTATTTTCCCTTAAAGTCAGTGTTTTGTGCTTGTCCACATTGAAATGTCTGCTATTCGGAACATAGCAAGAAATCCTGGATTCATCAGAGCCTAGTCCCATTAGAATCTTGGGATGGAGTTCTCTACCTCCACCAGTCAAATGGGCTCCATGACCTATTTTCCCTCAGCCATTGTAAGACTTACTTTTTCATTTCCCTGACTTATCTTTGACTCCAGTCCCTCCTCCTGCCTGGATATTGTGACCACTTCTGATGTTCATCTTTGCTCTCATCTTAGAGCTCAACCTGTTTCCTTCATTCTTTGACTCTCAGATGGCATATTGTTCCCTCTGAAATTGGTATTTTAATTCCCTCCTGGTCTACTGCTTCAGCTAGACACCTATTACTGGTAATACAAGTATTCCTGATCTACTTTTTGTTCCCCATGGCAACTGACATTCTCTCTCCCCACTCACCCTGCTTTTCACGGGAAGAATAAAATCCTGAGCAGTCACTCAGCCAACTTGTTTCCTCAGCTAGTTTCTTTGACCCATACAGCCTGAAATGTTTCTTCAGTCCTGATTGATCTCATGTGTTAGAAACAGTGCCTTGTAGCAGAAGGGACAGGAAAGAGAATAGGCACTTATTAAGGGCCTGCTATGTGCCAGAAAATGTGCTAAGCACTTTTCAGATAGTTCATTTGGTCCTCACAACAATCCTGTGAAGTTAGTGTTTTGTTTTGTTTTTATTATTTCCATTTTACCGTTGAGGAAACTGAAACAAACACTGTTTAGTGACATGTCTAGAATCACTCAGCTAGTAAATGTCTCAAGCCAGATTTGAACTTAGTCTCAAAAGACTCATGAAATTTATTGGCTTGGAATGTCTCCAAAGGAAGTATCACCTACATTATAAAAATATTATATGGCAAATATTATTAAAAATCTCTGAGGACTCTCACAATTTGTATTTCTCCATCCACAGAAGCACCTGTTTTTTCCCTTTTATGCATTCATTTATTTATATTCAACAAGCACTATGCTAGGTCATAGGGCTATAGTTTTACAATGATAACTATAAAATACTCCCTTCTCTCAAGGAATTTATGTTCCATTCTCTGGAAATAGTATCACTATAGATAAGTAAACATGAAACATATTCCAAGTAATGGAATAAAATGATTACCTCGGTTCCATGGTAATAGTATTTTATATATAGATACAGATATAGATGTGTGTGTATATATAATACATGTATATACATACCCATACATGTACATATATACAGAGTATACATGTATAAACTATATGCATGCATATATGTATTATAGATACACATGTGTGTATGTGTATGTGTTTTTGAAAGTTCGAATTATATTACTACTTACCTCTTATCTACTTGCACATTGTTCTCCTCCAAGGATTCCACAGCATGAATCAGGAATGACTTTCCCTTATGTTCCCCAGAGGATTATTTGCTTAAATATTCAAGAATCCTACCCTGTCAGTGTCACCTGCTTGCCTGGATTGGAAGTGCTGTTGCTCAGCTATAGTTCTCATGGTCCCCTCTGAAGTTCTTATGAATGGGGATCATTTTGATAATCTTCCAGTCCTCAGCACAGTGGACATTTAAAAAGTCAGGTTATATTCTTTGGCCCACAGTTCCACAATTTCACCCTTGAATTCTTTTGAAACTCTCCAGTAGATGCCATCTGGTGCTGATGGTGTAGCTGCACCTATGTTATCAATTACATTTTTATTATTTTGTGCACTTAAAATGATTTAATCACATATTACCACTTGACTACTTAAGGGGTTGAGGTACAGTTTGAAACTGAGAATGATCTTCCTGAGGAAGAAAGTTTGGTTTTTCTGTTGTCCTTTCATCCTTGATATTAGACAGACAACCAAAAATATCATTTGGTACTGGGATTCTCTAGCTGTTTTTCTCCCTACCCCCCCAAAAAGTACATAAAGAATTTATTTGTGTTCAAGTTGTTTATAAGCTGAGAGTAGCAATGGTTGAGGTGATATGGCTGCTGCGTACTTCTTAGGTGCATAATAGAACCTGGTTCTGGTAGAAATATAATTTGACACTATGAAAAGTAACAAATTAATTTCATTGTGGGAAAGTGTGAGATAATAACAATGAACAAATATTTATTAAGTATCTATTGTGCCCATGCCATATATGAAACAAAAATGAAATAGTCCCTTCCCTCAAAAAGTTTAACAGGATGATCTAATATATAGCTAAGTATAAACAAAATAATGCATCTTTAGAGATAGTTAAAATCACAGAAGAGCTGGGATTTTATTAATGTGAATATTCCTTTCATTGATAGAAACCATATTCCAAATAAACCTGCCCATCCTAAGAAACTTGGATCTTCCAAATTCTTCCATAAATTTGACATTGGGGAGCTATACAACATGTTTATATACATCTTTATGTTCTCTAAAATAGGTGCTGATAACCAATGGAATGAAACTTGAACCTTTCTCTCGCTTACCTTTCTTTTGTTCTGATGACATACTTTATATCCATTCTCCAGTGTGACTCCTCATTTGTTATATTACCTTTTAGGGGTAATCCTCAACTTCAGATATTTGGAAATTTTGATGTTCAGTGATTCACAGCTATACAATATCAGTAGAAGAATAAAAAAGATAATTTTAAAAGATGAGAATTTTGTTTCAGGGGAAATTCACTGAAAGAATTATATAACTTTCCAAATGCAGTACAGTCAGTCAACAAGTATTTATTAAATACTAACTGTGCAGACCTGTGGAGGGGGAAGGAATTTGTGACCAAAGAAGAACTAGAGGTCATCATTAATCACAAAATAGATAAGTTTGACTATATCAAGTTGAAGGGTTTTTGTACAAACAAAATGAATGCAGACAAGATTAGAAGGGTAGCAGTAAACTGGGAAAATATTTTTACATCCAAAGGTTCTGATAAAGGCCTCATTTCTAAAATATATAGAGAATTGACTCAAATATATAAGAATTCAAGCCATTCTCCAATTGACAAATGGTCAAACGATATGAACAGACAATTTTCAGACGAAGAAATTGAAACTATTTCTGGTCACATGAAAAGGTGCTCCAAGTCACTATTGATCAGAGAAATGCAAATTAAGACAACTCTGAGATACCACTACACGCCTGTCAGATTGGCTAAAATGACAGGAAATGATGATGATGGCTGTTGGAGGGGATGTGGGAAAGCTGGGACACTGATACATTGTTGGTGGAACTGTGAACGGATCCAACCATTCTGGAGAGCAATTTGGAGCTATGCTCAAGGAGTTATCAAACAGTGCATACCCTTTGACCCAGCAGTGTTTCTACTGGGCCTATATCCCAAAGAGATTTTTGGGGAGGGAAAGGGACCCACATGTGCAAGAATGTTTGTGGCAGCCCTTTTGTAGTGGCAAAAAACTGGAAATTGAAAAGATGCCCATCAATTGGAGAATGGCTGAATAAATTATGGTATATGAATGTTATGGAATATTATTGTTCTGTAAGAAATGACCAACAGGAGGATTTCAGAGAGGATTGGAGAGACTTGCATGAACTGATGCTGAGTGAAATCAGCAGAACCAGGAGAACATTATACACAGCAACAAGACTATACGATGATCAATTTTGATGGACATGGTTCTCTTCAACAATGATGTGATTCAAACCAGTTGTGCTGCGATGAAGATAGTCATATACATCCAGAGAGAGGCCTGTGGGAACTGAGAGTGAACCACAACACAGCATTTTAGCGCCTTCTGTGAATATTTCCATGCATTCTGTTTTCCTTCTTAGGTTGTTTTTTTTTTCTCTTCTCTTTCTAGATCTGATGTTTCTTGTGCAGAAAGATAGCTGTATAGATATGTATACATGTATTGTATTTGTCATATGGTTTATCCTATCTAGCATGTATTGGATTGCCTGTCATCTAGGGGTGGGGGCGGGGGGAGGGAGGGGAAAAGCTTGGGGAAAAAAAAGTTTCTTTTTTTTTTTTTTTTTGCAAAGGTCAATTTTGAAAGGTCATTCATATGTTTTGCAAATAAAAAGCTTTATTAAAAAAAATACTAACTGTGCAAAGTGCTGGGGATACAAAGAAAGACAAAAATATAGTCTCTGCCTTCAAGGTGCTTTAATGGAAATGCTTCCATTAAATTTTAATGGAAGCGATAACATATGCAAACTGTCCATACAGGATATATAGTGGATAAACTTGAAAGTAAAGTTGATATTAATCAAAGGGAACAGACTGGGGAGAGGAAGAGAAGGTCCCTTGGAAAATATGAGATTTAAGCTGAATGAGAAGACTTGAAACCAAGGTGAAGAGGTAGAGCATTCCAGACATGGGAGTCAGCCATTGAGAAGGTACAGAATCAGAGAGGAAGTATTATGTGAGGAACTATACACTTTTTGCTTTCCTTGGTTTTTAAAGAGATTGTCAGGGACCTGGGGCTGAAATAAGCTTTGAATTCAGTTTATTTTCTTTCCAGTGCACTACACTGCTTCCCTTCTAAGATTTTTTTCCCCACACTTTTGACAACCTCCCTTCTTTTTTAAATCTTGAGAATGAATTCCTCGTTGTCCTCAAATTTGTGTCAACTCCAGCTTCTGTGAATTCTTTAGTCTTGTATAATTGCTATTCTCATCTGTTTTCTTCAATGCTATTTCTAGTTATTTTTTAAATATATTCAGCACTGATGTTAAAATTCAGATATGGTGGTTCTGCTGTCCTTTATAATGAAAAGAGTTTGTTATAAAAATCTTTACAGATCTTTTCCATTTTTTAAAATCTCTTGTCTTCATTCCATTTTCATCTTTTAATGCTATCAGGCTGGCTTTGTTTAGTTGGGTCTCTAGCCAAACTTTCCTTAAGCATATAATTTCCTTTCTATTTTTTATTAAAGCTTTTTATTTTCAAAACAAATGTATGGATAATTTTCAACATTCACCCTTGAAAAGTCTTGTGTTCCAAATTTTTCCCTCCCTTCCCCCTAGCCCCTCCTCTAGACAGCAAATACTCCAATATATGTTAAGCATGTGCAGTTCTTCTATACAGATTTCCACAATTATCTGCATATAATTTTCTTTCTAAAACTTTGTTATTTTGTGAGATATTACTGCTCATAATTTCTCATCCTTCGCTGTAAAATTTAATAAACAAGCTTATATCTTAAATCAGTGTTGTTCTTAATACTATATTTCTTTTCATGGGAATGAGATTAAGCATTGCTTGATGGTAGCATTTTCTAGACTCTTCATTATCCCATTATAAGCATACTTCTGTATGAACTTTTTGTTAATGTCCTTCCCTCCATCCATTTTCTAATTTTTCATCATTGACAACTTATTTAAATATATTTTGTTAGAGCTATTTTGAATTCATATTCTGTTCATTTTTATTCCTTTTTATTATATTATATCTTACATTTATTTATTCATTTTTATTTCTGTTCATTTTTATATTTGCTCAGAGTCAATGATTTTACTGTATTCATATAGTTAGTTCAGAAATAACTCCTCAGTGGTATTATTTTTTCTGTTAAAATATAATTAATTTCATTTTAAAATATCCTTTCATTTATAATCTATAAAATAAGCAAAGATGGTAAAAAACATGATAGTTGAAAAGATGGTTATGAAAGAAAATGATTTTTAAATGTGTATTATGAAGACAACAAAATATGGTATTTTGAGACTAGAATGACATTTACACAGTTTAGCTGTATTTGTTGTTTTTATAGATAGACAAGGTAGAAAACAGATTGTAGATACATGGCATATTCTACTTGATTGGTAGTTGTCCTCCATTCTCAGAGAGGACCAAAATGACACCATTATGTTAGAGTCAAGTTACAATGTGTCCGAATGTGGCTGATCAGGCCAATACAGGCTCAGAATGCTTTACCACAGGTATGGTGCAAATAGTCCATGTGAACATTTGGGGTGGATTCTCTAACTTTGAGCAACTTCAGCTTTGTTTTGCTCATAGAGCACAGCACTTTCTTTAATGAGGGCATGCTAAGCTGAGTAGTCTTATGCCAGTGACTCCCACATCAGGCAATCAGTTCTAAAGTTCTTGATATCTTGAGATTGTCCCTGTATTGCTTTTGCTGACTACCACATGAGCACTTACCCTGCGGGAGTTCTCTAGAAAACTGTCTTTTTGGAAACAATACATTTGGCCATTCAAACAATATGGCCAGTCCAGCAGAGTTGTGCTCTCTACAGTAGTCTGAATGCTTGGCAATTTAATTTGAGAAAGGACCTCAATGTGTGGTATCTTAAACTGCCAGGTGATCTTCAGAATCTTCTTAAGACAATTCAAGTGGTTACCATCAGTTACCTTCAACCTGATTTAGCCCATCTGCCAAAATATTTTCCTAGGATATGGCTGATGTTTATACTTCAGTTTCTTAGAACCACAGGTGAGAGTTAGGTGGATCAAATAGATACAAAATGGATCAAATAGAAAGCAGCCCTGAAAAGGACTTGACAGCTCTTAGACCAGAAGTCCTAGTCTTCCCTGAATACACCTTAAACTCCATATGGCATATTCCATTTAACTTATTTATACTAATAAACCAGTATGAAAAGATACTTGAGTCTTCTTTTATGGAGGCTACCAGTAGTCATCAGAAATAGCTCCCTGAGAAAGAAATTAATCTGGTCATTTTAGAATTTATGGAATCATGTCTCCCATATTAATGAAGAAACTTCAGTTTTAGCACTAAATTGAGTATTAGTCAAAACAGTAACCAGTAGTAGTATTTCACCACAGCTCAAAAGTTTACTCTGCTATAAAGAAAAAAAATTCCTATGTGTCTAGATAAGGCAAATATTTATAAGGAACATAATTATTTTTAAAATGAAATAAAATCAGACAGATATCATAGTCCAATTGAAAGAGCACTGAATTTGCCATCAGAAAGATCGGGACCAAATTCTGACTCTTTTTAAACTTAAATTTGTGACCTTATCTCTATCATTTCCTTCTCAGAAAATTCTAGGATCATAGATTTAGAACTGGAAGAAACCCAATAAGTCATCTTATCCAGCTCCTCATTTTCTAAATAATCTGTGTAGCCAAGGGTACCTTTAGTACCCATGACAAGATTCAACCCAGGTTCTCCAGAGTACCCTGTCCTCTGATCCTCAGTATTTTTTGCTATCTAAATAAGTTTAGGAAAGTGATGTAACTTCTCTGCCCCATCCCCAAAAATTTATTTGTAAAATTAGCCAAGATTTAACTAAATTGTCTATCAAATTTTATAATCTATCTTGTATAAAATAAACATGTTTGATTTCATTCTGTTTTATATATGTTGCTGTGCCTTGTGGTTAGAAATTTCAGGATAAAAGAAATAACTTTTCTAGACAAGAGTTGCTAAACCTAAATCATACAAGCTATAATAAGATGGATGACAAATGAATTTTAAATGCTTTTTCACCCTAAGCTATTTTAATTGTCCTATTTTATTTCCAGTCTATTTACAGATAAAACACCAAAGCCTTGACTCATTCAAATCATCCTGAGTTCTTGACTCAGTTTCTCCAGGGCATGAAAAAAGTTTATTTTATCAGCTTTTTCTAAAACTAGAAAAGAAAAACAGATATTTAGCCAAATAAATGTTTTTAGTATAGGCTTCACTTGCATTTTGATTATTTTTAACTTCTCAGTAAAGCCTATATTAAAATGGCCTTTTATTAGCAATTCATACTTATTTAATAAATTTTTCTATTATAACTGAGTACATATTGATATTTCAATCCTAGCAGCTCTTATGGATAGGAAAACTAGCAACAGAAATGGAAATGACTGCAACTTGATATCTTTCTATTTTTGATATGTTAAACACTAAAAATGGATTGTAATATGTAAACTGAATTGGGATTAAATGTGAAATAACAGGCCTAATTCTGGGCTTTCCAAGTACTGTAGCCTATTCTTAGCTCCTCTCTTAGAGCTATCCGACTTGGAAACATCAAAATTCATTCATCTATATCTTATTATAGGAAAGTAGATACAGACTGACTAGTAGACACCCAGAATAAACTACCATTCTGGCATTATAGTTAGTAATAACATACTCAGTAGCATGATCAGTAGTAACCTTTTTTGTGATGTTTTTACTGTGGGAGTCCTGTTCCATTTTGGGAATTATTTTTCTTTCCAAACATTTTTGCCTGGTGGAAAAGGAGCTAAAAATAAAGTTTTATAATTCACATCACATAAAATAAGCATGTTCTTCATCTTGTTTTATATATGTTACTGTGCCTTGGATGAATGAAAAAACTAGAAAGAAGGTACCTATAGCACCATTCACAATTTGTCCCCAGTATTATATCGTAATTGTTTATAGCCATGAAAACTTAAAGTGAATACTCCAAATAAAATAAGAGCAAAAAAACAATGAATAGGAATAGCAGTTTATATGCAGGGCATACCTTAAGAAGGAATATGATTGTTTTCAAGAATCTTGAAATGCCACGTTATCTTAAACAGAGCTTTGGAAGAAGGTGAGGTCAGGCATTCTGCCAAAGTCTATTAGAATAAGGTGAAGGGAGGAGGATCCCCCAAGAAAAGATCAGTGTAGAAAACCCCAGGAGTCAGTCTAAGTTAAACCAAACACATCTCCTGCACACCTTAGAGAAGAGAGCCCTTGACCTGTCTGACGTATTAGCTCTGAGGCAATTTACTAAAAATAAAGATAGTGAGGTAAACTCTAGCCAATGAGAGTGAAGATGGCTGTCCAAGAGAGAAAGCACATAGCATATAACAATACTAGGGATATGGGCATGAGGAATGAATTGAATTCTTATAAATCACAACGTTTTAAATGCACTTGGGGATTTCTATTTAAAGAAGCCCTTAGTGAATTCCTTTGAAAACCACAGATCCTTTTGCAATATGAATATATACCTCATGGTTCACCTATTTTTATGATTAGGTTTTTATATGCTACACTTTCTTAATGTTGAAGTAACCTGTATATAAAAAACATCCTTTTAATTATACATGTAATTCTAAATAAAATGATAAAGTAGAAAATAAAATTTATACATTAAATCATGTTGGGTCCAGAGCTGTCTTTTGGATCATAGGAAAAATGAATAAATAGACTTCAGTATCTTGTTAAATGTCTAAAAACCTAGCTTGTAGAGAATGTCATATGCAAAATATTTTAGTACTGTGTTTTATGACAATAAATACATGCTAGAATATAATCTCTGCATCAAGACATGTTTTGCTCTCCTGCATCTGCTCTGGCTCACTACCATTTCCTATTCTCTTTCCTAGTTGAATTGCTTTAAAACCCACCTAGATATCACTTCTTTCATAAAGCCTATCTTAACCCCAACTCATTAATGGCCTTAATATCTCCCATTCTCATAACTTTTTAAAGTTTACAATTCTCATAACAACCTGTGATTTAAGTAGTGCAAGTATTATTATACCCCTTTTAAATGAGGGAAACTAATGCAAACAGGGGTGAAATGATAGGCTACAAGAGATATAGGATGATGACAGGCATAGAAGGATCAAGTCAGGATATCTTTAGATAAGGGAGACATGGGCATGTTTGTATGCAAAAGGAAATGAAGGAGAAATTGAAAATAAATGAAGATGGCTGGATAGAATGGGATTGCTTGAACAGGAGAGAGAAGGGGGAGTTCACAACAAATGGTCTCCATTTTTATGCAAAATATGAGATAAGATACTCAACTGAGAGATTTGAAGGAAGAAAAGTCCATGGAAAGCTTAAAGAGGGATGAAAATTTTTGGAAAAGCTGTTATGAAAAAATTGATAAGGGATTGCTTCAGAGGCAGCAAGGGCCAAGTTGGGATTATGTAACATAAATTTACAGTGGAAACAGTCAGAACAATTACATGATTTTCTCCATCTTCCTTCAGAAGCATCTGTGTAGGAGTGAAGGCAATGGATCATGGGAAGATGTAGTCAGCAATATCCTAAGGGGGCTGGGGATTCAAGAAGAAAGGTTAATGTGAAGTTGAATTGATTCATCAAGGAGTCTCAATGAGGAGAAGAAAAGAGAATGGCTAATGCAAGGAAGATGGCCCAGGAGGGAATTAAAGGGCCAAGAGATTGAAAGTCACAACATGAATGAAGAGTAGAATTATATAAGAGAAGAAAAAGGAAGGGGTGAAAATTATAGTTGAATAAGAGGATTTCAGAATTCTTGAATGTGGAGATGGTACATTTGTAGATGATGGCAAGATCAAGGTATAACCATTTATGTGTGGTTCTGGTGTGGAGGAATTGGTCAGAGGAGGTGAGTAAGCTGAGGAAGTGAAAGATTAGAAAATAAGGGAATCTGAGGGAGAATCATCTATGTTTGTTGAAGTCCCCTAGTATAAAGATAAGAATTGGGGAGGAGAGAAAAATTATAAAACAGGCATTGAATTCATTAAAGAAGGAAGGAAGAGAGGGAGGGAGGGAGAACAGAAGAAAGTAAAAAAGAAGGGGAGTGACGAGGTCTGTAGACATTGGGTACCAGGATTTTGATTGATATGAACCCCAAAGGAAAAGATGGTACTGAATGATAGAGAGAGAAGAGGGAGAACCTGGAAGTGGCAGCAAAGTACAAGAAATCCAACTCCCCTGCCTTGAGCTGAGGGAAGTTGTAATGCTGGATTACTGAGGCAAGATAGAGATTAGAGAAGGTTTTTTAAATATAATATTAGTGGAGAGTCTGGACTGGAAGCCAAATAAGATCCATGAACAAACAGAATCTATGTCCAATCTCCAGCTGGTGGATGGAACTCTTGTCTCAAAGCATCCAACAATGAGCAAGGGATTCCAAAGTCTCTTATAGGGCTCCAGCGATTAGGGAAACAAAGGCAAGAGGGGGAGGCAGAGCACTGAGTGGCTGGAAGTTCCAGGAAAGGACCATAAATTCAGTTCTGACAAGTTGGGGGTAAGGAGGGATCATAAATTCTAATAAGTTGAGAAGAAACTAGGAGACACTAAGTCTGAGACCAGAAAGATAGAGGGGGTCATCTAGATATTTGAGATAAGCCATATGGAGTTTTATGACTCTTTGGAATGCCAGTGGCCAGAGCTCCACAGCCCTATTTTTTTCAGTCCAATGGCCAAGAAGAGGGAGTTTCTACTAGGGAAATTAAGGCAGAACAATTCATGGAAACTGGGGCAGAACAATTCAGGGAAACTGAGGAAGAACAAGCACCAGCCCTGAAGTCAGGAGGACCTGAGTTCAAATCTGGCCTCAGACACCTAACATTTCCTAGCTGTGTGACCCTGGACAAGTCACTTAACCCCAATTGCCTTAGAAGAAAAGAAAGAAAGAAAGAAAGAAAGAAAGAAAGAAAGAAAGAAAGAAAGAAAGAAAGAAAGAAAGAAAGAAAGAAAGAAAGAAAGAAAGAAAAAAGAACAAAAGAAAGAAAGAAAGAACAAAAGAAAGAAAGAAAGAACAAAAGAAAGAAAGGAAGGAAGGAAGGAAGGAAGGAAGGAAGGAAGGAAGGAAGGAAGGAAGGAAGGAAGGAAGGAAGGAAGGAAGGAAGAAGGAAAGCTGTGTGACCCTGGACAAGTCACTTAACCCCAATTGCCTTAGAAGAAAAGAAAGAAAGAAAGAAAGAAAGAAAGAAAGAAAGAAAGAAAGAAAGAAAGAAAGAAAGAAAGAAAGAAAGAAAGAAAGAAAGAAAGAAAGAAAGAAAGAAAGAAAAGATATGGGGGGAAAATTAGAGAAAACCTAAAGAATAAAACTCTGCCCAAGAAATTAATTCCCTGAAAGCTAGATTAGACTAAATAGAAAGCATTGAATATGCCGAGGCAGCAAGAAATTGAAATTTAAAAACTGAAGGAATAGAAGGAAACAAATTCTCTATCCCTGGTCTTCTTTCCAGACAATTTGTTTTTGAGAGTATATTCTCAGAATCATTGGACTCCTAAAAACCATGATTAGTTTTTTTTTTAAATATTGATACTATATCCCAAAAAATCATACGAAAACTGCCAAGATCTATTAGATAATAATCAGACAACACAATGAAGAGAGTAAGAATCCACTGCTCACCAACTAAAAGAAGCTCCAAAAGGGAAACTCCATGAAAAGTCATAGCAAAATCCAAAGTTCCCACATCAAAGAAAAAGATGAGCATCCTGGAAAAAGCAATTCAAATATCAGGGAACTACACAGTCAAGCTCACACATGAACTGAAAAATTTTGATATAATTGGGAAATCCTAGAACAGTTTTCCCCAAGGCAGAAGAGAGGGGCTTATAATTACCTCTCCTATCACTAGCAGCAGCTAGCTCCACCAAATAGGGCCCAGCCAGAATGAAATCTGATAAATTCTGCAAATCTGAAAATAGTCCTACAAGAAGTTTTTTTTTTAAAAAGGATCTTAAAATCTAATAGATGACTTTAAAGAATTGATGATGAAAAGATGAAAGATAAGTAGGAACTTTGAAATACAAATAAAAGAGAAACCTTAAAAAGTTAAATTTATTTCAATAATTGCAAGAATCTGTATGGTTGTATAATACTATAATTCTAATATTTAAAAAAAAAACCAAGTCTTTTCAGAACCTTAATGTGTTTAAAGGGTGTTGAGGAAATTAAATAAATAAAAGAGAGGTTCAGGGGTTTGAGGGGATGTATTGCTTCTGTTCTGAGTATCTGAAGAAAAGAAAGAAAAAAAGCAGGGTAAAAAGAATACACTCTAGAGTATAGGAAAGGAGGAAGAAAGAGATAGAACTCATTGTATTTTATACTTGGGATATGTAAGAAGAAGAATATAGAGGAATGGATGAAAGGACTGAATATCAGTCTTCTCACCCTTACCTGAGCCCACTCCTCAAAAATATTAATCTATATCCCAAGAAATCATATGAAAACTGCCAAGATCTATTAGAATCAGACAACACAATGGCGAGTTCCTCCAGGAAACTTGATTGAGAAAGCACTTAAGCTCACCTTGCTCACTCTTCTATGGACTCCACTCCTGACTTTCTGGACTAGCGCATATTGATCCCCTCCAGCTGGCTCCTTCCCCAGTTAAAATGTAAGCTCCTTGAGAGCAGGGATTATAAATAAGAATTTCTAGTTTTTAATACAGTAACTGACATACAATTAGTTTAATAAATGTGTATACTAGTCCTGCCTTCCTCCTAAATCTCCACAGAAGAAAAGTCCAGGCTTCTCCCTATTTGGCAAAATTGTGCCCATACCACATCATCCCAACTGTTTTTGCCCCTTTAGAAAAAAAAAAAATACAGTCAAAGAAAACTGGTCACTGGTTCTTTTCTCCATACTTTCTACCCATTTTGCAGATTCTTTCCCTTTATAATGATATTGCTGTTTGTAGATAAGAGAAGAAGCAGACAGCCAAAATACAATATTCTCTATCTTTTAAAAGAGCAGGAAAGAAAAACAGCTCATCTTTCTGGCATTGGCAAACTATGAGCTCATTTCAGTCTTCCATTGGGATTCATTTTCGGCTCTTTGTTGTCTTCCTTAAATAATCTGTTATCACTCTGAAACCTGACTGGCAGGTCTTCCCATTGTCTAGGTTTAAACAAAAATTGCTTTTGTAAAAATGGAAGTGACTCTGAATTCAATAGCATGTAATTACCTCTTACCAATAGGTGTAGGGTCACTGGCTGCAGAAAGAGATGCAATCTTATAACTTCCTTCTTTAGGCCATGTGCAAATTTGTAATGGGACAGAATATGATTTCTGAATTGCACTGCTTCCTTGAAATCCATTAGCTTAGGATCTTTTGTAACTATCTAGGTACTTACTACACTTTATACACAAGTGCTCAGTGAATATGACACTACCAGTACCACCACTGGCAACTAGCCTGGCCAAATATGGCCCAGCCACAATGACATCTGATATGTTCTGAAAGCAACTGGGGATATTTTGCCAGCCCTGTCTGTGCGGTTGCCAGGCAGCTCGGTCTCAGACTCCCAGCAGGAGGGACACGAAAATCTTTGCCATACCTGATAGCATTGTCAGACACACGCACACACACACACACACACACACACACACAGAGAGTGAGAGACAGTCACAGAGAGAATATGCTACTGAGCTGAGATCCATCACCCCCACACAGACAGGAGGAGAGAAAACTATTAGCCACCTCGGACATTCCTCTCCTAATGAGCTTCAGGAGTACAATCTGGTTTCATTTTTGGTTTGGGTTTTTGTTTTGTTTTTTAAATGTTTGTGTGATGCTCAAATCACAGTCCAGCAGAGGGCAGTAGCTTACACACATAAATTTGATTTTAACAGTGAAGAGAATGAATCAAACAGATTAAAGATGGATCCAGGTGATTTCCAAGAGGGGGGAAAATGGATTGTAATCAGAAGCATCCTCTAGCTACTCAAAGCTACGAGAATGAAAATAAGTACAGCCTTTCTCTGAGAGGAAGGCTTTTCAAGTCAGTCTATGTGGATTTAACACAATAGTCACTTAGAATTGGTTTTAGTAGATTTGGGGGGCATTTCTAAATGTCATTATTGCTGAAATTCTACTGCACGACTGATACATCTGTGAGCCTTTGTAAATAGGGAAATGAAGTAGAAGATGGAAATCAAAAGCAAAGATTAATCCTGGGTTAAAATTT
Organism: Myrmecobius fasciatus; assembly: GCA_023553655.1. Lineage (NCBI taxonomy): Eukaryota > Metazoa > Chordata > Mammalia > Dasyuromorphia > Myrmecobiidae > Myrmecobius > Myrmecobius fasciatus. The sequence continues at coordinate 307,974 of JAJPUD010001580.1, forward strand.
GTGTCTCATAAATGAGTCAAAAATTTAATGTGTCTCTTTTTGGAGTGGGTACCTGTTATTTTTCTTTATTGTGTCAAATTGAATAGTGTCAAATTCAAGAGAACAAGAGCCAACAAACCATCTATAAGGATTAGAAAACCATATATTAACATTATCTATGTTCTGTTGTAATTTTTTATTTATTTTGTTAAATATTTCCCAATTTCATTTCATCTGGTTCAGCAACACTCAGGAATGTTACACCGCATGGACAGCTCCAGTTTTTATAATCACCTCTAGTTCAGATTCCATGTTCTATTCTATTCAGTGCTTCTAACTTCAGTGATTCCTTCCTGTGTCACTTGCAATTTTTATTTTGTTGGGGCAATTTTGAAAAGAAAAATAAACCTAGAATGGATATAATTCAGAGATTATAATCCAGGCCATGCTAAAAGTGGGTTGGATCCAAGCTGATTCCAAAACTAAAAGAAAAGTTTAAGTCTAAGAGGTAAACAAGCTTTTTTAGTCTTCTTTTCATTGGTTGTTGTTCCCTGTCATATATTGTCATCTAATATATTAAGAAGAGTTTTGGATTTAGAGTAGAAAATCAAAATTCAAGGCCTACAGCTTAGTAGCTCTGTGATCTTGGTCAAGTCAAACTCTGATGCTCAGTTTGTTACCAATGAAATGGGTATAAATAAGGCTAGCGAAAAGGAAAGAGGTTTTAAAATTTCAAAATGGTAAACATAGTAAACAATTGTTCTTTTGTGTGAATTTATGTACATAAGGGCTCATAACCAATTTGGTTTTTTGGGGTTTTTTTATTAAAACTTTTTATTTGCAAAACATATGTATGGGTAATTCTTCAACATTAACCCTTACAAAGCTTTTTGTTACAAATTTTTCCCCCATACTCCCCACCCCTCCCCTAGATGGCAGGATATCCACTACATGTTAATTATGTTAAAATACTTGACAAATCAAATATATGTATACATATTTCCACACATCATTTTTGTGCAAGAGAAATCATATCTACAAGAAAGAAAAATCAGAGAAAGGAAACACAATGCAAGCAAACATCAATCAAGAGTATGAGAATGTTATGTTGTGGTCCACATTTCACATCCCTCTCTCTGGGAGTATATGGCTTTTTTGACTGAACAACTGGAACTGGTTTGAAATATTTCATTGTTGAAGAGAGCCATGTCGGTCAGAATTGATCATCATATAGTATTGTTGTTGCCGTGTATAATGATCTCCTGGTTCTGCTCATTTCACTCAGCATCAGTCCATGCAAGTCTCTCCAGGCCTCTCTGAAATCATCCTGCTGGTCGTTTCTCACAGAACAATAATATTCTATAACATTCATATACCATAATTTATTCAGCCATTCTCCAGTTGATGGGCATCCACTCAGTTTCCAGTTTCTATCCACTACAAAAAGGGCTGCCACAAACATTCTTGCACATGTGGAGCCCTTTCCTTCCTTTATGATTTCTTTGGGATATAAGCCCAGTAGAAACGCTGCTGGGTCAAAGGGTATGCACAGTTTGTTAACTTTTTGAGCCTAGTTCCAAATTCCTCTCCAGAATGTCTGGATCTGTTCACAGTTCCACCAACAATGCATCAGTGTCCCAGCCTTCCCACATCCCCGCCAACATTCATCATTATCTTTTCCTGTCATTTTAGCCAATCTGACAGGTGTGTAGTGGTACCTCAGAGTTGTCTTAATTTGCATTTCTCTGATCAATAGTGATTTGGAGCACCTTTTCATATGACTACAAATAGTTTTAATTTCATCATCTGAAAATTGTTCATATCCTTTGACCATTTATCTATTGGAGAATGGCTTGAATTCTTATAAATACGAGACAATTCTATATATATTTTAGAGATGAGACTTTTATCAGAGCCCTTAAATGTAAAGCAATTTATTGCGTCCCTCCTAATCTTGACTGCATTGGTTTTGTTTGTACAAAAACTTTTTAACTTAATATAATCAAAATTATTTATCTGATAACCAATTTGTTTACAAGGCAATGAATTATTTCAGTCATTGCAGTTCCCATCTGCTCAGGCATGGCTTGTGATCTCTATGATAGAGAGGAGACCCACTTGGACAAAATCATATAGACACCAAGCAAGCTCATATATAGATCTGTCCAAAAAGTGTTTCCGAATGTACCTTTTTTCTCAGTATCATAGGATCCCTGATTTAGTATGAAAGAGACTTTGAAAGTTCTGTTGTCCAGTCATATCATTTTATAAAAGTTCAGTGACCTTGATTGCATAGGGAATAAATAGCAAAACTTAGATTAGAACCCAGGTTGTCTGATCCACAGCTAGAATTTTTTTCCACTGTACTACAGTACCTCCTTTTGTTATGACATCTACTGGAAACTGAAGGGATGCCCATCAATTGGAGAGTGGCTGAATAAATTATGGTATATGAATGTTATGGAATATTATTGTTCTGTAAGAAACGACCAGCAGGACGATTTCAGAGAGGCCTGGAGAGACTTGCATGAACTGATGCTGAGTGAAACGAGCAGAACCAGGAGATCATCATGCACAGCAACAACAGTATTACATGATGATCAATTCTGATGGACATGGCTCTCTGCAATAAAGAATTGTCTCAAACCAGTTCCAGTTGTTCACTGAAGAAAACCATATACACCCAGAAAGAGGGACATGAAATATGGACCACAACGTAACATTTTCATGATCTCTATTGAGGTTTGCTTGCATTGTGTTGCATTTCTCTGATTCTTTTTTTTCTTGTAGATAGGATTTTTCTTGCATAACTTCTCAAGCATTTCAACATTATTAACATGTAGTGGACTTCCTGCCATCTAGGGGAGGGGAGGAGACTGGGGGTAAAATTTGTATTGGAAAGCTCTGTAAAGATCAAGGCTAGGAAACTACCCATACATATGTTATACAAATAAAAAGCTTAAAATAAATAAATAAATAAATAAATAAATAAATAGATAGATAGATAGATAGATAGATAGATAGATAGATAGATAGATAGATAAATAAAAATAACTTCAAAAGTGGTTTCTTAAGTGTAGGTGGGGATAAGGGTCTAGAATTCAAAAAATTTAAAACAAATGTAAAATTTTTTTTTGTTTTGAATGTAACTGGGGGAAATATTAAATAAATAAAAATAAAACAGGAAAGTAATTTAATTTCTCTGAAACTCAGGTTAATCATATGAAAAACTAGGATAATACTACTAATTGTGGTATTTGTTTTATAGGGTTGTGGGGAGATTCTTTGAAAAATGAATATATTGGACTTCATAAAATTCAAAGCACAGTGGAGTCTGGGCCTGGAGTCAGGAAGACCCAAATTCAAATTCATACTCATGTGTTTTTTAGCCATATGATCCTGAGCAAATCACCTACTCTCTGCTTCAATTTTCTCATCTATAAAATGAGAGTAATAATAATTACACACACATCCTAAGATGGTTGTAAGTATCAAATGAGATAATATTTGTGAAGTATTTAATACAGTGCCTGTCATATAGTAGACTCCATATAAATACTTAACAATTATTATCATTAATAATAGTATCTTAACATTTGTTTGTTTTTTCCCTCCACTCTACTCCCTTCCCTCCATTATCCTAACTTCTTCCGAGATAAATATTATGTTCTGAAGGTCTTTCAGCTTGGAACTCCCACTCTACCTCTTTTCCTCGATTTCTGGTCAGGGAGTACTTTATATGTGATCCACAAGATCAGGCAAGCTGCTTCAGCCTGCCTCATTTTCTTCCCCACCCTTTTCTCACTGGCAGCCTTATCTATGGATAACCTCCCACTCCTCTCTCTACTTCCATTTATGGAATCACAATCAAATCAATATTTCTGCTGCAATTACTATTGTTACTGAGGAAAGTGTGCCCATCTATTTTTCCATGACTCTAATCCCTATCCCTGTGACTTTTCAAACCAAAACCTTGGTTATCACTCCCTATAGATGTTATCTCTCCCATTAGCTTCTTGAGGGACAGAACAATTTTCATCTTATTTTTATGTCTCTAGTATTGGCACATAGGAAGTACTAAATAAATTGTCTTTTCATCCATTCATATATGTTAAGCTATTACTATGTATTATTTAGAGACTAGAATGGCATGTCAAAAGAACACAAGAGTTGCCAAATTCCCCAACCTGGGAAAGTACAAAGTTCAAGAGACTATTCCTCAATCTGAAATAATATCTGCTCTCCTCCTATTCTCCAGTCTATTTCCTACTTTCTGGAGAAAATAATATTCTTACCATTTCTATCCACCTCAGGTAAGTCTGGGGGATTCGAAATGGTAGTGGTCTTTGAAGCGCAAGAGGACTTGCAAAAGAGCCAGTGTGGGAGAGACATCACTTGACAAAGATAAGACCTTTCTGACTCAGCTGACCAAAGTATATTACTAGAATTAATTAGAACTGCATGGAATTCCAACATAAAAGGTAATGGTCAGCCCATGTTTAGATTGCCTTCATAGTTTTTCCTTTTAAAAAACAATGAGGTCAACCAGTGTCAAAAAAAATCTTTTAAACAGTTTAAAAATTTAGTCATATAAGAAGAATCTTCCTTCAAATGTTTTGTTAACCAAAAACAATATAAGTAGTCCATGAGACATTGCACTGCAACAAAATTTGTTACAAGAGAAATGAACATGCATGTGGAACCCAAAGTCAGAGCAAAGAGTTCAGTTTGTATAATATGGCAATTCAAAAGGCAAACTCGAGACCTCTTATAATTCCTTAAAATTCTGAATAATTATTTAGTTGTTTTTAATTGTTATAGAAAAAATATAAACCAATAAAAACCATTAGAAGATATATTCCTAAGTGACTATCCCCCTTTATTCTGTGTGCCCAATAGATTTCAATATTGAAAAATTTGTCATCAAAATTAAGATTAGACAGGCTACAGATTTTACATAAGCCATATAAGCATTTCAGCAGAGAGACAACTAAAGTCAAGCCCAGTGCTTTTGTGGATTATATTTTCATCAGACAACACTATCATGGATCCTGGGTTTGGAGTAAGTAAGTTTCACTTTCAGTGGTATATATGTAATGAATTAAATGTTAGTTTTCCCAAAAGGTAGAAACTTTTCTGTTCCTATGGCCTTTACACAAATGCAAGATATATTTACACACATAAACAGCAATATATTAAATATAAACTAAAAAAATTTTCAGTTTCATGCTCTTGTCCATGGAGGTAAAGAAAAATGCTAAAAATGATTCTATTTCATTATCCATATAATTAAAGGCAAAAAATGGGATTGAAAAAAAGGTATTTGCTCTAAATATAAATTCCTCAAAGGCAGGAACTGCTTCTCTTTTATATTTGTATACTCAGAGCTCAGTAGACTACCTACGACATAGGAGGTAGTAGTTAAATACTTATTGAATTAAATGGAATTGTCCAGGTCTGTTATTTATTCATTTATCATATGTCTATTAAGCATCTATATACTAAGTTCTAGAGTTGAGAGAGAGGGGGGAGGAGAGGGAGGGATAGAGAGAAGAAAAGAAGAAAGAGAGAGAAAAAGAAAAAGAAAAGAAAGAAGAAGAAAAAAGAGAGGGAGAGAAGGAAGGAAAGAAAGAAAAAGAAAGAAAGAAAGAAAGAAAGAAAGAAAGAAAGAAAGAAAGAAAGAAAGAAAGAAAGAAAGAAAGAAAGAAAGAAAGAAAGAAAGAAAGAAAGAAAGAAAGAAAGAAAGAAAGAAAGAAAGAAAGGAAGGAAGGAAGGAAGGAAGGAAGGAAGGAAGGAAGGAAGGAAGGAAGGAAGGAAGGAAGGAAGGAAGGAAGGAAGGAAGGAAGGAAGGAAAAGGAAAGAAGGAAAGAAGGAAAAGGAAAGAAGGAAAGAAAAAGATTCAAGGCCATTGGGTCAGTGATCATTTTATTTTTCCTTCTTAACCTACTCCTGCCCTCACTTCCACCCCAAAACTTAAATAACAGCTGAGAATAAATCATATGAGTCATGATTACCATTTTTGCATGTATTACGGAATACCTTTAGAAAGAGCATTAAACTTTGAAGCTGAATCATATGTAATAGTTATTGAATACAATGTTCAACATTTAGATCCTAAACTATCTGCTATTCCATGATTAAAGATTAATATTAGGACCAGGTAGAATATTTTTCTTTGAAATCTGTCCTATTTTCACTTTTCAGACATAACTCCTTCCTTTTTGTAATTTATCACAAGCTTTGATACTGATTGAACTTAGTCTAGACAGATAGCAAAAGACTTTTCAGTAGTTGCTAAGGAACTGGATTAGTTGCTAATCTAGGGAATGTATTATTCATTTTAGTTTCCATTTATTCCTTCAGCACTTTAATTGCAGATAAATGTCTTTTAGAGCTCTCCTGAGTCCAAAACATTTCTTCACTTAGTTGAGTAGTAGAAATGATATAAGACTCTGTTTATATTTGCCACACTAGCACTCCAGCAGCATTCAGAGGTGACATAGCTCTGTTGAAAGTAGAAGCATCTGGCCACCCAGAGGGAGCCACAGACATTGATAAATTTTGCAAGCAGCAGCTGACTACTCACCCAGAGTTCAGTCATTCAATCATTGTTCCCTGGTCTTTAATCTAATACTAGCATCTCAAATCACCTCCTTATGTATCAAATGATGCAATTCTGGTAACCTGCTTCTAAATTTAGGTGTTTAGGAAACCATTTGCTTGGATAAATGGTACAATTTTAGCACTACTGAAATGCTAACTTAAAGAAATTGGCATTATGAAAATCTAAACATATAAATGGATGGTTAAGAAGATGTTTGTTTTGTATTATGATAATATCCTTACTTTAAAAATACATTTACTACAAACTTCTGATAATAATAATGTTGAAGATGATGATAAGTAAACATATATAATACTTTAAGGTTTTCAAAATGCTTTAATATATTTAGAATAAGATTCCTTTTGCAAAATTTTCAGAAGTATGCCTGTCATATAAAGGAAACTACCACATTAAAAAATGTTGGGTTTTTTTTTATTTCTTAACTTTCTACATGAAATGCTCATTTAGAAATATTATCCGATTTTAAGTTCATTTAGAAATATTATCCAATTTTAATAAAAATAACTGGGATAGTATAGACAGAGAATTGACCTTAGTGCCAAAAAGACCTTACACATAGTTAAGTGACCCTGGGCAAATCACAACAACCTCTCAGCGCTCCTGCCAATTCTTCAAGACAAATTTCAGAGAACTTGCTGTTTCATGTCTATAGAGTGAATTTCCTCTTCTGGAAGTTTCTTATAACAATGAAAAAAACAGACCTAGTCCTTGCTCCTATCCTACATACTTTAAAAAGAAAAATTATTCTGAATATTTATTTAGGAATTGATAGTATCTCAGGATTAGAAGATATTATATGGTCTTCTGGTCCAACCTTCTTCTCAGTGATTCACTGCCTAGTGAATCATCAGTCTAAGAATAATTGATTGTATAAAAATATCAAGATAAGTAAGGAACATGTTATTTTTCTCTATATATAACTAGATCTCTATAGATCCAAATACTTTAACAAATTAAAATAAGCAACACAATAGTTTAAAATGTAAATAATATTTTATTGGTTATCATTTTGGTAATCTACTATCCTGCCTTCCTCTATGACCTCTAAGTTTTGAGTCTAGGCTATAAATAAGACATGTAAGGTTTCTGGGTTTTTTAATGGCTCAGATTTTTTTTATTTATTTTGCCCACTATTCCATGAAATTAGTACAGCATTTATATAGCTATGCAAGTCAAATTCCAAAATTTCTTTAGACAAAGACATAGAATTTTATGACCAATGGAGAGTGAACCTTTCTGGCTACCTAATTCAGTCCTTCATTTTCATGAATTCAGGCCAGTAAAGATTTGTTGGCTTGTCAAAAATTCCACAGTCTAAATGGCAGAACTGGGTCTGTGGTTCAGGTTTTCTGTCTGTCTACCTACTGCTCTAATTGTGCTTCCTGGCAGAGCCTTCAAGAATCTAGTGTCAACATAATTCTCCTGTGAGGCTTTAAAATACGACTTTTATGAAGGTTCCTTCTTCATAAACAAGGTATAATAATAAAAATGCCATAATAGTTGTATTGACAGCCTCTTAGGATTGTCATGAGGAAAATGCCTTATAAACCTTAAAGCACTTTTCACATAAATGTTGTGAGGACTGAATGAATTAACAGATGTAAAATATTTGGGGATGATGTCTCCCTTGACCTTGGAGATGTTCGAAAACAGTACACTGGTAACAATGATGTAGACAATGTGAACACTTTCTCCGATGGTACAGGTAACAACCAATTCATACCTTCTTGTCATGTGTTATTCATGTTCTCTTGCAAATCTTCCAGAGGAGGGGGTTGCCCAATGCCCTAGGGGCTATCTTTTAGATTTCATAATATTGCATGGGAAACATTGTGGCCAATGGGTTGTCTGTTATCATTCTTTTTAAAAATATTATTTTATTTTCTCCCAATTACATGTAAAAACAATTTTTAACATTTGTTGGCTTTTTAAATTAAAATTTGGAGTTCCAAATTCTAGTCCTCCTTTTTTCACCTTCCCCCTCCTGAGATGGTAAGCAATTTGATATAGATTATACATATGTAATCATATAAAACATTTTGTTTTAGTAATTTTGTAGAAGAAAACAGAGAAAAAAAGAAAGATTAAGAAAGAAGAAAAAAGAGAACTTTGGTCTATATTCAGACAATGGAGGCAGTGTCTTTCTCTGGAGGCAGATCTACCTAAATGGCCTTCAAAAGCTCTTCTTTAGCTGGAAATTTTACTAGAGAGGAATTGACTTCAACCTAAGGTATACAACCAATGGCTTCAGTATTGATTATTGACAGATGGATACATGCTACAAAAGTGTTGAACCCTTCTCTCCAGGGCCATGTCTTTATCAGTAATCGATGTGACTCCATTGATACTGAATAGTAGAGGTACACCATAACTCTTTGACTCATAAATAGCCTTTGGGGCACCATAAAAGTTCTTTGGACTCTTTGTATCAGAGTAAAATTGAATTTCAATTGCCTTCTTACTGAGCCAAGAATTCTATATCTCTCTACATTTCACAGGCACTTTACTTTTGTTGGAGTTAAATACTGCATTCTTTGAGATGGATGAACTATTATGTGAAGCTCTTATTTCATTTAGCAGGTTCTGAATTTCCCAGTCATTTTCATCAAACCAATCTTGATGTTTCCAAATGTTCTAGCCCAGATGAGTAAATGTGGTGCTGTACACCAAATTTCTGCAAGCTGCCAACTCCTTTTCTTCTCTATTGGCAACCATGTGTTGGTTCAGCTTTCCCTCTAAATTAGCAATAAGCTGTTCACCCACAGAGAAGCACTCTAATCTGTTGACTTTAAATCTTCTGATAATCATCTTGCTTGGGATTATTGCTTTCGTTGTATGTGAATGTTTAGCCTGGAGAGGATGATTCTATGATTGGTTCAGCACTCTGTCACACATCACCTTTGTCACTTTGCTATCCTGTCTAGATGTCTCTTCTCCTTCCAATGACATAGTCCATTAAATGCCAGTATTTGCTGTGAGGGGGCATCCAGGAAATTTTATTGTGTTTAGGCAAAGGGAAGACAGTGTTGGTGATAAAAGGGTTTTGACATGTTTAAGTCTTCAGTAGTTAGGACCATTGCTGTTGCTGCTTTTGACTCCATTCCTCCCAAGGACTCTTTGCCATGTCTGGTAGTCTGTACATACTTTGTCATTAAAATCATCCAAAATTATGATGAGGGTCTCCAGGACTTAATAAAAAAAAGTTTTCCTCAGCCTTATCAAGGTTCATCATAATGGGAGCGTATGCCCTAAGGATGATGCATGGCACTTTCCTATAAGTGGCAATTGCATTGTTAAGTGCCTATCATTCACTTCTTTTAGAAGGCATATAACTAGATTAGTATTGATTGCAAAACCTGTGCCAGCTTCATGGCTCTTCCCATCACTGTAGCCACTCTAGAAAAACATGTATCCAGTTCTTATTTCAGTAAGCTGGTCTTCATTTGTCAATCTTGTTTCATTCAGGACTGTTATTTGGATATGATACCTCCTGAGTTCTTTCAAAAGAGCTGTTCGTCTTTCAGGTCTTTTGAATTTTGTGTTGTTCATATGTACACATTCCTTGTACCAATGGTAAGTGGAATCTTTGCAAAAGTTTTTGTACATTTTTTATGTTTTGACCATAGGTGGGAGTCCTGCCTGCCATAGTAAACAGGCCAGGGGTAGGTTAAATAAAGCAGACAATTTTTAGGACACCTTTTCCAGCTCCTTCCTCACATCAGGAGGTCAGCAGTACATTTCTTTTAAAAGATTGTTCAGTCATCCGGAGGACAGACAAATCCCATCACTGCTTTAGTCCATTGAAAAGACAATCTGGTAGCTTGGGCTGCCTGTGGGCAGGATTGTGGCTACAGCTCCCAGTGTCTACATACCTGTCTGTTACCAAAGGACTTTGAGAAAGATAAAAATGATAAAATTATATGTGATATCTTTTGACTCACACATGTTGGATTTAAGTGAGGCAGAGTTGCAGAGTTACTTAGTTGTCGACCTCACTCTCTCTTCCAGAATCATATAAGTCCAGTGACAGGAAAAAAAATCAAAATGACTGGCAATGGCCTGAGATGCATTGGATAACCTGGTTTTCAATGTCTAAAAAATCATTAAATACTACATAGCACCTACATCAGCAGTCTTCGGGGGCATTGGAAAAAATTGTTCTCATGTGCCCACTCCATTTGGGGAAGTCTTCACATGATTGAGGAAGCCACCCCCACCCCAGTTCCATGACAAGTTTGAGTCCCCTTGGTTACCTGGGGTAGACCATCTGCCAAAAGAGTTTATGGGGATGCACCTTCTGTACATGCTACAGCTTCTTGGAGCCACAGGAGAATGTTGGTGAAACAGGTGGACACCAAAAGTGGATAAACAGCCCTGAAAAAGTCTTGGTAGCCATTGTAACAGAGGTACTAGCTGAACAACCATACACTCCATATATAAAATACATTTGTAACATCTTTATATAGCTTGGAAGCTCTTTCTCTCTTTGTAGTGTCTTTAGCCCTTCTCCCCTTGAGTGCAGTGTTTCTGCTGGTCAGCTTGCTTCCCTGGGTTCCCAGTGTCTGCTGCTAGGAAATCACATTCTTTGAAGTTGCTTCCTCCCTCAGCTGAATGTCTGTAATCACATCTGGAGAGTGTTATCTCTGCTTCCTACTAGAAGCAATGTCTCCTACTGGTCAAGGGCCTACTGGTCCCCTTGAAGAGTACTTGTCAATGGAGGGGGTGGGAAGCAGGGAGAGAAAAAAATTCTCTTTCCCTCTTCCCACAAAGGTCTCTTCTATAGGCAACCCCCAACTTTTCAATTTTCCCCACACAAAAACTGTCTAAATTCACTCAGGACTGTTTTTTAAAGCCCTCAGGCATGTGTCTAATTTGTTTGCTCAGCCAATCGTTGTTCTTTTCTTGCTTCAGAGAAGTATTTGTAGCTCATAAAGGGATTGGTTCATTGATGCATTTCTACAGTTAGTTAATCCCCCATTAGCACCTTGTGCCTGGGCCTTTTGTGACAACATCAATTGAGTAGGGGTGGGAGGAATCACATTCTCCATCTGTTACATTGTCTTTGAAATTATGGTGTGGAATATTGCATATGCTGTAAGAAATGGTCACTTATGCTAGTTGATTTTACTTATATGGCTGTGGAGAAGGGCTCATCTATCTAGAAAAGATTGATGTAAAAACAAATTAAATTTAAATTATATCCAGTATTTATGTAGTTTTAAAGTTGCAAAGTGATTTTGCATATTGTGTTCTCTCACTTGTTCCTCAAAACAACTTTATGGAGTAAATGCTATTATTCCTATTTTACAGAAAAAGAAACTGAGGCTGACAAAGGTTAATGTCTTGCTCAGGGTTGGACAGCTAACTGCCTTAATAAGGTAGATGAGCACCCTTTGACCCAGCAGTGTTTCTACCTGGCCTATATGCCAAAGAGATCTTAGAAGAGGGAAAGGGACCCACCTGTGCAAGAATGTTTGTGGCAGCCCTTTTTGTAGTGGCTAGAAACTGGAAACTGAAGGGATGCCCATCAATTGGAGAGTGGCTGAATAAATTATGGTATATGAATGTTATGGAATATTATTGCTCTGTAAGAAATGACCAGCAGGATGATTTCAGAGAGGCCTGGAGGGACTTGCATGAACTGATGCTGAGTGAAACGAGCAGAACCAGGAGATCATCATACACGGCAACAACAGTATTACATGATGATCAATTCTGATGGACATGGCTCTCTGCAACAAAGAATTGTCTCAAACCAGTTTAAATTGTTCAATGAAGAAAACCATATACACCCAGAGAGAGGGATATGAAATATGGACCACAACGTAACATTTTCATGATCTCTATTGACATTTGCTTGCATTGTGTTGTCTTTTTCTGATTCTTTTTTTTTTCTTGTAGATAGGATTTTTCTTGCATAACTTCTCAAGCATTTCAACATTATTAATATGTAGTGGACTTCCTGCCATCTAGGGGAGGGGAGGGGACTGGGGGTAAAATTTGTAATGGAAAGCTCTGTAAAGATCAATGTTGGGAAACTACCCATATACATGTCATACAAATAAAAAGCTTTAAATTTTAAAAAAAATAAGGTAGATGAGCAAATTAATTAATTAAAGAGTTATAGAAAAAATCCTTTACAGAAACCTATCCTCTACTGAATTATAAGGATCATAAACAAGCTGCAAAATTGTGTCTAATATATGTCACATAAAATCTATTTAAAATTTTGAAATAAATCCAGACTCTATATAAACTAGCAAAGTTAGTAAGGACAAGTTAAGTTTTCTCATAATATTCAGAAATCACAGTTTATGACTGACCATGAATAGACCTCAGTTTTTCACAGTCACAATATAAGTATGTGTTACTATTGGAAATATCTGAGCTATTTTTGTTGTTGTTTAACTTATAACAATATACTTAACAAAGTAAACTAATATAATACTGTAAAAAAGGAGGGGTTCCCCTTTTCCCTTAATGATGATGATCTTAGTCTTCAAAATAAAATTAAAGGTCTAGAACATGGGAACCTTTAGAGGAAAATATCAGGTTCATGTTCCTTGTGAATCTGGGATGGGATTACTAGTATGATTCACAACTCTTCTCATTTTGTAGGATTCTTTTCTATAACTTAATGTAAAGCCTCCATGGAGAATCTGCTGACCCAAATGTGCTGGGGACCTTCTTTTGAATCTTTCAGAATCTTCTAGATACCATTGCAACACTTGGACTTCTATTCTGTTGTACTTCACTGTCTTGTTTTGTGTTTTGTCTTGAGAGTGGGTCTCCCTCTCCTACTCAAGCTGGAAGTATAACAGCTACTCCTGGATCTGATCCATTGTTGAGCATCAGGAAAACTTTCATCTGCTTAGCTTAGGACTTGGACTAGTTCACCCCCACAACTGGCAGCCTGGTAATTACCACTCCCGTGGGCTCACCATATTGGTGCCAGACATAGTGCGGTTACCCTGTTAACTTGTAAACAACCATAATTCTGCTTTAGTCTCCCCAGTAGCAAGACTTAGAAGTGTCCCCTTTGTTCTTGATATTTAATCACCTCCTTCCCTTTTTCTGGTTCATTTCTTCTTAATATAAGCTCTTAGGGATAGGAACTATCTTGTTTTTGTATTTTTCTTTCCAGTGACTCACAGAAAATAATTGCTTAATAAAGGATATTCATTCAGAGAAAAGAGAAGAAGAACCAGAACAGAACTTTATGATAAAGCCACAGTTAAGAGTATGGGAAATGAATAATGATGTAAGGAAGAAGGCTAAAAAGAAATAACTAGACATGTAAGAGAATTGAGAAAGCAATACCACCATGAAAGCCCAGATAAGAGAGAATTAAACACAGCATAAGGTGATTGACAGTGTCATAGAAGCCACTCCATTGCCTTTTAGTTTACCTATACATTGATCCTTTTTTTATTTTATTAAAGCTTTTTATTTACAAAACATATGCATGTGTAATTTTTCCATATTGACCCTTGCAAAACCTTCCGTTACAAATTTTCCTCTCCTTCCCTCCACCCCTTCCCCTAGATGGCAGGTAGTCCAATACATGTTAAATATGTTAAAATATATGTTAAATCCAATATATGTATACTATTTATAGTTATCTTGCTGCACAAGAAAAATCGGGTCAAGAAGGAAAAAAAACCTGAGAAAGAAAACAAAATTCAAGCAAACAACAGCAGAAAGAGTGAAAATGTATGTTGTGGTCTACACTCAGTTCCCACAGTCCTTTCTCTGGGTGTAGATGTCTTTCTTCATCACTAAACAATTGGAGCTAGTTTGAATCATCTCATTGTTGAAGAGAGCCAGGTTCATCAGAATTGATTATCATATAGTCTTGTCCCACACATTGATTCTTTTGAAACTCTGGTTTACCATTCCTTGAAACCACATAGCAGCACTGAAAGAATTTTCTTTTTGAATAATGAGTCTCTGTCTAAGGGAGGATGGTGGTAAAGTTGAATTTGTTTATACCCCAAAACTAATGTAACTCCTTTGAAATAGGTGCAGAATTTCCATACTTATCCACCCCAACAGTCTGAAGACCACATAGGGTGATCTGGTATCCTTTCCTAACTTCATTTCTCTCACATTCACCAATATGAATCCTCAGGTTTTTTTAATGCCCACTAAAATCTGTTATGAAATCTTTAGTGTAGGGCTATTTGGGCCTGAAATAACTTAGGTAGTTTTCAGAGGTTTAAGTGCATTTGAAAAATCTCTAATGATCAGCATCACACATTAAGTAAATAACCAAATCTCATCTCGCTAGATTTGACACAGTGAGTAGAGTACCAGGTCTTGCAGAGGAAACCTCCTCTTTCTGAGTTCTAATCTAGCCTCAGACAGTAGCTGTGTGACTCTGCAAGTCACTTACCCTGTTTGTGTCAGTTTCTTCATCTAGCTAAAAATTAGCTAGAGAAGGAAATAGCAAACCACTCCAAGAGCATTGCCAAGAAAACCCCAAACTGAGTCACAAAAATCAGACACAACTAAACAACAACAATAACTGATCATGTCCTGTTGATGATTGGATCACATGTTATGTTTCTTAAATTTCGGTTAGCCAAGAACAATCTGGAGCACTGGATTTAATGCTGGACTTGAAAACAGTTTGAAATGGTCTACCTCTTACTACCGGGGTGGGGAAAGGTTGGGCTAGTCAATGAAGTCTATAAAATGATATTCAAGGCTCCTTCCCTCTGCTCTAAGATAGAGTTCTTTCACATGAGATTCCAATGGTTCTGAGCCAAATGATTCTATCATTAAGATAGATATATATATATATATATATATATATATATATATATATATATATTGCTGAGGCAATTGGGGTTAAGTGACTTGCCCAGGGTCACACAGTTAGGAAGTGTTAAGTGTCTGAGATCAGATTTGAACCCGGGTCCTCTTGACTTCAGGGCTGGTGCTCTATCTACTGTGCCACCTAGCTGCCCCCATTAAGATATATTTTTTGCCAATTCCAAGAACTTTTCTTTTTCTTCCATGAACATCTCTGTTGACTAGTTCTTAATTTGCTAAATTATATAATGTGATTTTAATTCACTTCATTTAAATGGACAAAAAATAGTCTTCTTAAAAAATGTAACTAAATAACAGTGTGACAGTTTCAAGAGGTGAGGTGAAGTTTATTATTTAATTGCAATTATTCTAAAAACTGGGACCATCTGAGAAAATTAACCTCATGTTTTAGATACAGTACTTAAAGTTGTTCAAGTAATGAAAAAAATATTGTCAAGGAAGTGATACCACTTCATCATGAGTTTCTAAATTACCTGAAAAGAATCTTAGACCTTTAAGAAAGCTGTAATACATAACTGATTCAAAGCTACTTTCAAATTCTGAAAAGAATATTTAATGTAAATTGTAGTTTTGTTTCTTACATATATTAGATAGTATGACATGGTAGAAAGGGGTCTAGGGCACAAAAACCCAGTTTTGTGACTTTACTGATGCCTGAGGGACCGTAGGAAGCCATTTCTATTCTGTGGCCTTCAGTTTTCCTCACCTGTAAAAGTTAAAAGCTCTTAAGTCCCTTCAAGCTCTAAAGCCTATCACCTTGATCCAGATGTTTAATAAATATTTGTTAAATTTAATTATTTCTCAATGACCCAGATAATTGGGAGGCCCTTTGCAGCAGTTACTAAAAGACATAGTAAATTCATATCTGTGTTTTATATCTTTATGTTTAATTATAAATATTTGAAGGTATAGCCACATTCGATCAGTAATTATATGGTAATGTATGTAATGAAATGAAAATGTTTCTTCCCTACTGTCTTGTATTTTTTCTCCCTTACTCTCTTGTATATATCTGAGAGAACAAACATAAAGGAAAATGAGATCACACACACACACACACACACACACAAAGCTACATCTTTAGGAATATTTTACACATGTGGAAAGCTTTATAAAATAAGTTCTAAATATAGTCATGTGTAATTTACATAAAGGAAGAAAGGAAATAAACATTTATTAAATACTTATTACATGACAAGCACTATGCTTTTCAAATATTATCTCTTTTGACCCTCACAAGAACTCTGGGAGATAGGTAGCAATCATAATAATAACTAACATTTATATTAGTAGTTAAATGACAGGCACTGTGCTAAATAAACGCTTTTCAATTATTACTTCATTTGATCCTCTCAAAAGTCTTACAAAGTAGATGCGATTATTATTTCCATTTTACAGATGAGGAAACTGAGGGCAACAGAGGTTAAATAGCTTACCCAGGATCACATAGCTAGTAAGTGTTTAAATCTGGATTGAAACTCAGATTTTCTGACTGTAGGCCCAGTGCTCTATCCATTGTGCAACCTAACTTCTGTGCTGTACACATACACACACACATATGATATATACATATAGATGTACATTGTATTTATATGGATTCAAAAATACATACATGTGCACATATATGTACACATATATACATATTCTTTAGGATGGAAATGGGAACATTGATGCATAATTTTAGTATGTAAATTTAACCAATGTGATTTTAAAAGCTATAATAATAAAATAATTAAGCTACCTGCCAAGTGAAGACCAAAAGAAGCTGAGGACAGCACTAGTTTAGAATATAAATTCCAGGGGCAGCTAGTTGTGTAGTGGATAGAGCACCAACCCTGAAATTAGGAGGACCTGAGTTCAAATCTGGCCTCAGATACTTTACACTCCCTGGACAAGTCACTTAACCCCAATGGCCTCCGTGTGTATGTATATGTGTGTATGTGTATATAAATATATATATATACATACATATATATATATATATTCCTTTGTAAAGTCTTATAGAGAAGGATGATGGAAAAGTATAAGCAACATTACTCCATAAAAAAGAAAGAAAGTTTTATTCATGGAGAATCAAACCACTTTAAAGAACGCTTTGCAAAGACTCAGCTAGGCAAAGTCATCCTGAGGGCATTTGAGGATGAAACTTAAAAGGAAGGAAAACATTCAAAAGATGGAGAAGACCTGCAAAGCTATTGTTTTTTTTTTTTTAATCCAGTACACTTTTTCATTATCAAGTACAATGAAGCCTCCATACTTTACTCCAACAATATGAAATGTGTTTATAGAGAAGTACTGAAATTCTAAAGAAAATAAGTATAGGAAAAGCATCTGGATGAAACCAACTATTCTCAGATGAAATCTATGCTAGAAACAGTAAGATTCTGAGGTCCCTGAGAGAATAATCTCAAAGCATGTAAAAGAGGGATAATAATACCAAAAGCATGGAAAAAGTTATCTAGCTGTATTAGTGCCAAAAAAAGTGATCAAGAAATGATCAATAGCTATATAACCATGTGCTGACTTCTCTCCTATATTAAATTTTTATGAGAATATTTTAAATTGCCAGTAAGAGCATTATTGTTGGGGCTGTTGTTAATGGGAAACAGGCTTTCACAAGAAATGTTTCACATTATATCATATCATTGCCACTGCACAAATGACTAAAAAATGTACAGCATACCAGATCTTGTCATGTTTATTTTGGTGAATGACATAAAAATTACTATACAATTAAAGTTGCTAAATATCCTCATGGTCATTGGTTCCATGTGTTGACTGATTTGTAATAATGTCTGTGGTTTGTTTGGTTTGGAGGGAGATGCTGAAATATTTACTTCTCTAAATTAGTATTTGATAGAATGTGAACTCCTCAAAGATTGCTGACTACTTCATTTGTGTTCATATATCTCTAGGACTTAGCACAGTGCCTAGCACATAGTAGGTTCTAAATAAATACTGGCTAATAAATAGATGATTTCAGGTTAAATTCAATTTAAGCAGCATGATAAATTTTATCTGATCTATCATTAAGGAACCTTTTTCCCATTGTTCTATAAAATTCCTCTCTGAAACTATCTCAGAGATTTCATTGTTTTTACAAATTACCTAACATACCTATGAATTAAAACTACATATGAAAAAAATCATTATATTGTAGATGTGGCTTGTTAATTTTATATTGTGTTATTCTAATTTTAATGTGCTGTTTTCTCAAGCAGTTGGAATGATTTAGGCAGCTCCTGATATACCTTATAATTTCAACTTCCTAATATTAACTTTTTTAATCGTCTAAACTCAAGTGGACAGTGAGTCATGGCAATCATTATACTAATTGAAAAACTATCATCTTGTTTTTTCTTTTTAGCCTAATTGATTGACCAAATTTCATGAACCAAAGCAGCCTCATCAGGCAGATAAATGATTACATTTTTTAAAAATGTGGTGCCTTCTTTTTAGGAATGTGATACCCTCACCTGTGTTGTCTTACCTTTGCTCTCTTTATTTTAGGAAATCTTCAGAAGAGTTGGATATGGATAAAGTAACAGCAGCAATGGTACTAACTAGTTTGTCCACCAGCCCTTTGGTTCGAAGCCCTCCTGTGCGGCCGAATGGTAAGTGTGTTATCCTTGGGAAAATATTACTTTATAGACACAGAATTTTCATGGTATGAGGGACCTTGAAGGTCAGCTAGTTGATCCTCCCCAGAAGCATGATTTCCCTCCAAAATAATCCTTATAAGTAACCTTCTGGTCCTTCCACTCAAACAACTCCAGTGATAAGAAATTCCCAGCATCATGAAAGGCCTATTCTGGTTTTTAGAGAATACTTACTTGTAAATAAATTTATTAGGGTATTTATTAGAATTTATTCTCTAGTTTATTAGAGCATTTAGTTGTTAATAATGTTTTTCTTTAATTTCTACCGAATAATCTTAGATCTGTTCTCTTAAAAGTCACTAATGACCTTAATTCTATATCCAATGGCTCTTTTTTTTAAAGTATTCATTCTCATTGACCTCTCAGAAGTTTTTAAATCTGTTGATCACTTTCTCCAGTTAGATATTCTCTCTTCCCTTGGGAGAGTATAACCTCCCATTTCTCTTCCTTCTTCCCTATGTAGGCAACTTTGCCCCCAAAACCATTTATTTAAATTAGCACCTCATAGAGAACAAGTGAATAGGAAGACTTCGGCATTAAAAATGAAATAGCTTAAAAATGAAAAAATAAAATAAAAATAAATTTTAAAAATAAAATAACTATAGTTTTTTCAGTGATTCAGAAACCACTCTTTGTTTCCTTCTGCTCCTCAATCTTCTTCATAACTTCTTAATGAAAAAGTGTCTCTTAAAAATCTATCTTCAGCCCTATTATGATTTTTAAGGCAGATTTATTCATTTTCATAGTTCTCAAATCCATAGTACCAACTCCAACTTCTCTTTTGAGCCATATAGTCACTTAGTAATTATTAAGCATGTCCTACATGCTGGGCATTAAGGGTATAAAGAAAAGCAACCTTACCCTCACACACATTAAGAAAACACACACACACACACACACACACACACACACACACACACACACACAC
>JAJPUD010001580.1:328012-343622 GCA_023553655.1 Myrmecobius fasciatus
CACACACACACACACACACACACACACACACACACACACACACACACCAAAAAACCAACCTCTGTATTCCCTCAAGGAGTTTCACAACCTAAAGTGTCAAATCAGCATATTTAGAGCTAAAATGATAAATCTTTTCCTCTAAATTTGCTCCCCTTTCTGATTTATTATACCTCTGTATAATACCACACCACCATTTAAACTGCATCCACATTTTTAAATATCTGAATTCTCTTAACTTTTTCTTCTCATTCACATTTATATAGAATCAGTTATGACATTATATTCATTCCACTTCTACTATTGTTTGTAATCATCCCTCTTCTTTAGTTCCTTTGCCATAATCCCAAAACAGGCTCTCATTACCCCCTCCTGGAGTTTTTATAAGCACTACCCATTAGGGCTTCCAGCCTCTACTCTCCCTTGCTTTCAAACTACTGTTTATAGCCACTACTAAAATAATCTTTCTCCACACAACTGCCAAACTCTGGCACAGTACAGCAGGATAATCAAATCATTTACTTTGGATACTACACTTCTATACTGTAAAATAGAAATCACATTAGGTTTTTTAGGGGGCTGCCATGTCCCAGTTTGATTGTATTGCGTCTGTAGTCCACTAAAATCCCTGAGTCATTTTTACATAAACTGTGGTCTAGCCACATTTCCCTCATAGAGGACTTGTGGTTGATATTTTTTGAACCTTAAGTGCAGGGTTTAGGATTGATTCTTTTTCATTTTCATCTTACTAGATGGGGCCCCTTTTCTAGCTTACTGGAAAAACATTTCATGGCTCAATGCTTCTTTAAATATTAGTTATCCTCCTTACCATATATAAATCAAACAAGAAAATTACCTCATTTTGGTTATCTGATTACTAACTTACCCTAGCTTAAAGTTTCAGTCCCTAATCTGCACAAGATCATAGGTTTAGAACTAGAAGAAATCTTAAGAAATTATCTACTCCAGGGGCAGCTAGGTAGTGCAGTGGATAGAGCACCAGCCCTGAAGTCAGGAAGACCTGACTTAAAATCTGATCTCAGACACTTAACATTCCCTTACTGTGTGACCCTGGGCAAGTCACTTAACCTCAATTGCCTCAGCAAAAAGAAAAAAAAAAGAAAAAGAAATTATCTACTCCAGAAATGTCAAAGTTACTGCCATGGCTACAAGCAGCCTAAACTCCCTTGTGCAGCCCCAACCAGATTAAAATATAATTTGTTGTTGAGATTTTTCAGTCATGTCCAACTCTCAGTGATCCCATTTGGGGTTTTTCTCAGCAAAAATACTGGAGGGGGTTTACCATTTCCTTCTCTAGCTCATTTTACAGATGAGGTAACTGAGACAGAGAGTGAAGTGACTTGTTCAGAGTCACACAGCTAATAAGCATCTGAAGCCAATTTTGAACTCAACTGCTTCTGGCCTCTGTGTCATCAGCTGCCCAAAAATATAATTAGGAAGTATTTAAGAAAGTAAATAAAAATATAACATGACACAGACAATGTTAACTTGTGTTTTTTCAAAGTTAATATGTAGCCTACAGGGATCCATTCTACTTGAGTTTGACACAGTTGATCATGTCTTCTCTCATTTTACAGATGAGGAAACCCTTTCAAGTGGTTTTTGTAGTTACTTTGTTTTTTACAAGGTTCTAAAAGGTATAAATTTAAACTTTAGTTCTCTGATGTCAAATCTAACACTATTCCCACTGAAACACCCTTGCCTCTGTTATCCATATTTGTTCACTTCTTCTTAGTCTGAATTAATTTTCATTTTTAGGGAAGACAGAACCAGAATTAGCCATCCCTTGGGAACCTCCAGGCTATGAAGATAGGAAGGTCCACTTATCTGCAAAGGACCATACCTAGCTGCACAAGCATTTTTCCCACTCTAGCATAGACTGGCTGGCACCTGTCTTCCATCTCAAGGATATACAGGGAATCCAGCCTGGGGTGCAAACAACAAATTTTGAGAGTTGGGGAGGATTTCATCCTTGATACATTCAGGGCCTCCTGCAGGTCCTGAGTTTCTGGAAAATATGGCAATTCAAAAAGACAAGTTCAGGGAACCCCTTAAAAGCCCATAACGTGTCATCATTAATCATGTCATAGACAGCATTTATAAAACTCTTTAAGGTTGGCAAAGAACTTTATGTATCTTTATCTCATTTTTACAACAAACCTGAGGAATAAATGATATTATTATGCTGTTCTTACAAATAAGGTTTAGAGCTACTACATGATACACAGTCTGTAAGTATGTGAGACATGGATCTTTCTGACTCTGTCTAGTATTCTATCCACTGTGCTACTTGCTGTCTTCCTTTACCCTAAAAATGATGCAGTCTTTTGCATATCTTCTAGAGCTCTCTGAATTTTCATTTTCTAAAGTCTAGAATATATTGTCCATTTTTATCTATAATAAAATCTTAGATAATGTAAGTCAACCTCCCTCCCTCACCATTCCTTTCTTTGCTGGCCAAGCCAAGCCAATAAGCATTTGACTATGCTAAATTCTGAGATTAGAAATGTGATAGAAAGACAGTCTCTACCCTCAAGGAGATTACATTGTATTAAGGAAAGAAAACACAGTAAAGGAAACTGAAAGGGAGAAAAGGGAAAGGTAACCAGAAGGAGACATTGTAAAAAAAAGTCTGAAGAGTTAGGAATGGAGCCTCAAGTCTAAATCTTTTCTTTTCTTTCTTTTTTTTTATTAAAGCTTTTTATTTGCAAAACATATGTATGGGTAATTCTTCAACACTGATCCTTACAAAGCTTTCTGTTACATATTTTTCCCCCTAGTCCCCACCCCTCCCCTAGATGGCAGAAAGTCCACTACATGTTAATTATATTAAAATACTTGGCAAGTCAAATATATGTATACATATTTCAATACTTCTCTTGCTGTGCAAGAACAATTGTATCTGTGTGAACAAAAAAAAATCTGAGAAAGGAAACCCAATGCAAGCAAACATCGATAGAGATCATGGAAATGATATGTTGTGGTCCAAATTTTATGTCCCTCTCTCTGGGTGTATATGGCTTTCTTCATCACTGAATAATTGGAACTAGTTTGAAACATTTCATTGTTGAAGAGAGCCATGTCCATCAGAATTGATCTTCATATAGTATTATTTCTGTGTATAGTGATCTCCTGGTTCTGCTCATTTCACTTAGTATCAGTTCATGCAAATCTCTCCAGGCCTCTCTGAAATCATCCTGCTGGTCGTTTCTTACAGAGCAATAATATTCCATAACATTCATATACCATAATTTATTCAGCCATTCTCCAATTGATGGGCATCCATTCAGTTTCCAGTTTCTAGCCACTACAAAAAGGGCTGCCACAAGCGTTCTTGCACAAGTGGGGCCCTTTCCCTCCTTTAAGATATCCTTGGGATATAAGCCCAATAGAAATACTGCTGGGTCAAAGGGTATGCACAGTTTGATAACTCTTTGAGCATAGTTCCAAATTGCTCTCCAGAATGGCTGTATCCATTCACAGTTCCACCAACAATATATTAGTGTCCCAGCTTTCCCACATCCCCTCCAACATTCGTCATTATCTTTTCCTGTCATCTTAGCCAATCAGACAAGTGTGTAGTAGTACCTGAGAGTTGTCTTAATTTGCATTTCTCTGATCTTAAATCTTTTTCTCTGCAATGGCCTCCTAGTTCATCACTTCTGATTTTTCTCTGGGACTAAGCATCATCAATCTCAACCTCCCATTTGACAATCCTTCAAAGAAAATATCCTAGCCCTGCCCCTTCCCATTTGGGTGTCCTTCTGAGCCTCAGTTTCCACATACCTTCAAGGGCTAAATCAACCAGAACTTGGGCTCAGGTAATCACAGATTCAATAATCACCAGTATTTGCAAGAACTTTCTCCTCTAGTCCTTGACCACAAATCTGACCTCTGTGTAGCTGTGAATATATGGCTGCCTCTCTTTTTCTGTTTGCTCATTCTTGATCATAGGCAGACTGATAATTCATGGTGGGGGTATCCAGGACTGAAACTTTATGAAACAGTCGCTTCTTTATTGAGCAGAATCTGGCCTAATATAGCAACTCCCCTCATCACTTTTTCCAACTTCTGAAAGATGAAAGCAACAAAGAGCAGATCAAAAACTGTTCTTATTCCCTGCTTTTAATCAAAAAAAAATTTATCCAATAGATATCGATAACTGAAAGTCCCCATCACAATCTCTGTACCAGCTTTTTAATAGGTATAACATATAAGAGGTATACGCCTTCTTTTGCCACTTGTAAAGAATCTTTACATAAGTAAAATGAATATTTAGACCTAAAATAAAATGCATGGCAAAGAGAGGTGAAAGAGCTTCTGATGTTAGCTCCCTATTCTTTCCTGACTGTCATAGTTGTCCCTGTTACAACTCATACCTCCTTACCCTATAATCTATCTTTGTAGTATTTGCATTTTTCTGGTCCTCTGAAACCTGATTTTCCCCCCCCCCCCAAGGTAATGCAATTTAGGGAGGACTTCCTAAACTTGTTTTTACTCAAGACCCCATTTCAACCAAGAAATTTTTATATGACTGTTTTATATGAACTCTGTTACATGAGTCCAAGTATATAAATATATAAAACAGGTATACAAATCAAACATTTGCTGATAATAAATAATAAAAATATTTATAATAAACAGCAAGAGATACAAAGAGAAATTCCATTTAAAATAACTTTCGATAATATAAAATATTTGGGAATATATCTGCCAAGGGAAAGTCAGGATCTATATGAGCAAAACTACAAAACATTCTCCACACAAATAAAGTCAGATCTAAATAATTGGAAAAATATCAAGTGCTCTTGGATAGGTCAAGCGAATATAATAAAGAAGGCAATACTACCTAAACTAATCTATTTATTTAGTGCTATATCAATCAAACTCCCAAGAAATTATTTAACTGACCTAGAAAAAATAACAACAAAATTCATCTGGAAAAACAAAAGGTCAAGAATTTCAAGGGAATTAATAAAAAAAAAATGCAAATGAGAATGGCCTAGCTGTACCAGATCTAAAACTACATTATAAAGCAGTGGTCATCAAAACCATTTGGTACTGGCTAAGAAATAGAGTAGTGGATCAGTGGAATAGGTTAGGTTCACAGGACAAAATACTCAATGACAATAGTAATCTAGTGTTTGATAAATCCGAAGACTCCAGTTTTGGGGATAAAAACTCACTATTTGACAAAAACTGCTGGGAAAATTGGAAACTAGTATGGAAAAAACTAGGCATTGACCCACACCTAACACCATATACCAAGATAAGGTCAAAATGGATTCATGATCTAGGCATAAAGAATGATATTATAAACAAATTAGAACAATGTAGGATGGTTTACCTCTCAGACCTGTGGATGGGGAAGGAATTTGTGACCAAAGAAGAACTAGAGATCATCATTAATCACAAAATAGATAATTTTATATCAAGTTAAAAAGTTTTTGTACAAACAAAATGAATGCAGACAAGATTAGAAGGGTAGCAATAAACTGGGAAAATATTTTTAGATTCAAAGGTTCTGATAAAGGCCTCATTTCTAAAATATATAGAGAATTGACTCAAATATATAAGAATTCAAGCCATTCTCCAATTGATAAATGGTCAAAAGATATGAACAGACAATTTTCAGATGAAGAAATTGAAACTATTTCTAGTCACATGAGAAGGTGCTCCAAATCACTATTGATCAGAGAAATGCAAATTAAGACAACTCTGAGGTACCACTATACACCTGCCAGATTGGCTAAGATGACAGGAAAAGATAATGACAAATGTTGGAGGGGATGTGGGAAAACTGGGACACTGACACATTGTTGGTGGAAATGTGAACAGATCCAACCATTCTGGAGAGCAATCTGGAACTATGCTCAAAAAGTTATCACACTGTGCATACCATTTGACCCAGCAGTATTTCTACTGGGCCTATATCCCAAAGAGATTTTAAAGGAGGGAAAGGGACCCACATGTGCAAAAATGTTTGTGGCAGCCCTTTTTGTAGTGGCTGGAAACTGGAAATTGAATGGATGCCCATCAATTGGAGAATGGCTGAATAAATTATGGTATATGAATATTATGGAATATTATTGTTCGGTAAGAAACGGCCAGCGAGATGATTTCAGAGAGGACTGGAGAGACTTGCATGAACTGATGCTGAGTGAAATCAGCAGAACCAGGAGAATATTATACACCGCAACAAGACTATATGATGATCAATTCTGATGGACATGATTCTCTTCAACAATGATGTGATTCAAACCAGTTCCTATTGTTCAGTGATGAAGATAGTCATATACATCCAGAGAGAGGCCTGAGGGAATTGAATGTGAACCACAACACAGCATTTTAACACTTTCTGAGAATTTTTCCATGCATTTTGTTTTCCTTCTTAGGTTGTTTTTTTTTTCTCTCTTTCTAGATCTGATGTTTCTTGTGCAGTAAGATAACTGTATAGATATGTATACATATAATGGATTTGTCATATAATTTATCCTATTTAGCATGTATTAGATTACCTGTCATCTAGGGGTGGGGTGGGGGGTGGGGGGAAGGGGGGAAAAAGCTTGGAACAAAAAAAAAGTTTTGCAAAGGTCAATGTAGAAAAATCACTCATAAGTTTTGTAAATAAAAAGCTTTTAATAAAAAAGATATTTATAATAAAAGTTCTTTAATGTGCATATAATTTTACATTTATTAAAGACAGGAACACATTTGCATAATAATGAGATGGATTTGTTTTTTACAAAAAGAATTAAATCTTGGTGAAATATTTGATACATTTTACTCTTGCCAAATTTTTCTCAACCCCCACATTCAATTATACGACCCTATATGGGATTGCAACCCACAGTTTAAGAATCCTTAAGTTATTTCCTTTAACAGTGTTTTATTTTCATTGATAAAGAAAGGAAGGAGAGAGAGGAAAGAAAGAAGGGAGGCCCAGTGCAAAGCACTTTGCAAATATTATCTCATTGGATTCTCACAATAGCCCTGGGACATAGGTGCAATAGCATTTGGCAGTTGAGGAAACTGAAGCAGGCAAAAGTTAAATCATCTGCCCCATAACTGATTAGTTCTGAGGCTGCATTTGAATTCAGGTTTTCCTAACTCTAAGCCCAGGGGTCTATGCACTATAGTAACTACCTAGAAAAGAGAAAAGGTTTGATGATGAGAAGGATTGTCAAAGATTAAACTAAACTATCTCTTCTTTTAAAGAACTCAAAATAGCAAAGTTCTTTGTAAATGTTGACATTTGTAAGAATTCTAGCTCCTGAATCAAACTTGTTAAAATTTTAAAATGCTAAGTTAACAATATTATCAAACAAAATCTCTACTAACAATGAAAAAAAAAATCCACTTCTGAAAATGTACCCATTTCAGTAAAAAGCCATAGTTTGAACATTTTTATAATAAGCATGACGCTATATTTAATCTGATCAATACCCAAGCAATCCTGTCAAAAATATGCTATTTTGTAGTTAATAACACCAGCCTTTATCAGAAGACAAATTATTCTCTACTATGAATCAGTAGCTTCTATCTCATGATTTAGCATATTCTGGAGTAGACTTGACTAATTTCCACATTACTGAATGGTAGGAAATCACAAAATGTTTTTTGATGTACACCTTGCTTTCTCGGTTGATAGTATGGCATTTCTCATTAAAATAACTTGGGCATTCTGTTTTACTTTCTTATCTAACAAAAGAGCTCTTTGGCAGTAATATAGTTAAAGAACACAGCCTATTTCCAGAAATACAGTGCTAACAGAACTGGAGTTTATCAAGAAGGAAAGGGATTATAATATAAATAAAAGATTCCATTTTTCATCCTTATCATTATCTTTAAAGTCCTTTGCTATTTCTTATTGAGAACAGTTCTAATATTTCTTTGATGCTAAAAGAGTAGAATTATAATAGGCATTTTCTTAAAGCTAAATGTTATTTGCTTCCTTAGAACAAATTGTTCATACAATTATAAAGAAAATAATTTGATGTTCAATTAGGCAAGAAAAACCTGCTGATTTAATAATTTTCCTGATTCTCTGATTTAATCTATAACAGGAAGTAAAGCAATTTATACTAAACGAAGGTATTTCTTCCAGTAGTAAAAGATTTGCTTCAGGATTGGTGATAACCTATTCTCATGAATTCATTTAATGAATTGTGATCTGTTTCATTTAGTCAGAGTTTGTCTTTTGAAAAGGTGAAGGGTTCAGTATATAACAACCATCAAAATCTTTAGCAAATACTTTATTTTCTCCTTTTTGTGAAAAGGAAAGTCTACCACTAAAATATTGTAAGTGCACTATTTTATCAGAAAAATAGTTCATTAGTTTGATCTTCTGAATGAATTATGTTTCTTACATAATCAATAAGGGTATAGAAATCTATCTTACTCTGCAGGAAAAAAGGAGGAGAATGGAATATAGGAAGAGAAGAAGGTGATAAGAAAGAGGGCATATTGAGGGAGGGAGTGATCAGTAGCAAAACACTTCTGAGAAGGGACAGGGTGAAAGGAGAAAGAGAATAAATGGGGGAAAATACAATTAGCAATAGTAATTGTAAAAAAAATTTCAAAGCAAGTTTCTCTGATGCAATATTATTGTTCTCTGGAAAATGATGAGCAGGATGCTCTCAGGATAAAAAAAAAAAAAAAAAAAAAAAAAAAACCTGGAAAGTCCTCCATGAACAAAGTGAAATATACTGCGTGCAAAGTAATAGAATGTTCTGGGATGACCACCTGTAAATGACTATTATTCTTAGTTACAATCATCTACATCTACTCTAAGGACTTATGAAAAAACCTATCCATACCAGGGAAGAGTCTGAATGTAGATCAAAGCATTCTCTATTCCTCTCTCTCTCTCTCTCTCTCTCTCTCTCTCTCTCTCTCTCTCTCTCTCTCTCTGTCTTTATTTTTAATTGAATTTTTCTTGAGGGTTTTTATTTTCAATAGTGTGGGAAATCTGTGTTTTCTTTCACAACTTGACTGTTATGGAAATGTTTTACATAACTTCATATATGGTTTCTTAATTGTGGGTAGGGATAAGGAAGAGAAACTAGAACTCAAAAACCTTAAAAACAAATGTAAAAAATTTTGTTTTGAATGTAATTGGGGAAAATATTAAATAAATAAAATACAAAAATGAATTGTGTTTCTAACTGAAATATAGTCCATATAACAGTATTGGGTGGATTATAAGTCATTGGCTTTATGTGACTTGACTAACAATGTAATGAAAATTGCTTCTCAAAATTATTCATTCTTTCAATGAATTATCAAAAAAATTCATAGTTTTTATTTTGAGAATATATCTACCAACTGTTAGATTTATCTCATAAGGATGCCAGAATAACCAAATCTCAGAAGTGGGAAAGGATTTCATATGGTACTTTAAGTACTTGGACCCTACCCTCCTCTGCAGTGTGCCTAGAAAGATATTTTTGCCCAAACAACCATGGCAGCAAACACTAATTTACTAATTTATTAAACATGAATAATTATGTTTGAGGCCAGGCCAACCTAGGTGGTGCAGTGGATAGAGCCCTATGCTCAGAATGACACATCTTATGAGTTCAAATCTGGTCTTAGACACTTACTAATTGTGTGACCCTGAACAAGTCACTTAACCCTATTTGGCTGTTTCCTCAAAAATGAGGAAATGAGCTGGAGAAGGAAGTGGCAAACCACTTCAGTATCTTTGCCAAGAAAACCTAAAATGGGACCTTGAAGAGTAAGACCCTGAAACAATTTAAACAACAGCAATGGTGAAGGCATTGTTAGGTATGAGATACAAAGAGAAAATGGAAAAATAGTCTCTATTTTCAAGGAAAGTACATTCCAGATTATTTAGGAGACAAAGAATTCTGTGATTTGAAGAAATCAGGCCAAAATGAATTCCAGTAGAAGGTGGAGACTGAGATGAACTTTGAAGAAAGCTAATGATTCAAAAAAGCAGAGATAAAGCTCACCAGGGAGGGGGTACACATTCCCTCTTCACAGTGCAGTAGCTTTTATTGTTAACAAATGTATACCTACATTGATCCTAATTTGTCCCTAATTTCCTACCCACTGCTCTTACAACTTTCTTCACTCTTCCACATGACAGCCCCTCATATTCTTGAATGTATCTGTCATTTCCTTCCCTCCTCTATATGTTTACCCTTCACCAGGCTAAACACCCCAATTTCTTATAAAGTTGAACCTTTTATCAACTTGTTTGGCTTCCTCTGGGTACTCTTGGACTTTTTGTTGTGTCTGAAGTCTCTAGCTCCAGAGCAATGGTCCTATGTTTTTTTGGTTTGTCCCCAAAATGTGGTGCCTAGAAACAGAATGTAGTACTCTAGGTATGGTCTTATCAGGACAGAGCACAGTGGAACTGTCCTAATCCTACTCATTGTCCTAATTCTTGCTATGCAACCTAAGATTGCCTTCACTGCCATATCATACTATTAAATGATTTGTGTTTGCTGTCCACTAAAATCCTCAGATTTATTTCAGACAAATTTCTTTCTAGTTATACCTCCACTATCTTATAGTTTATAAAGCTGTTTTTAAAAAAAAAAATCCAAGTATAAGGCTTTACATTTATTTATCCCTATAAATAATAGCTTCTTAGATTGACCACTTATTTAAATTTGTCGAGATCCTTTGAATCCTGACTGTCATTCAGGGAGTTAGCGACCCCTCCCAGCTTTATGCATCTGCAAATTTGAGAAATATATGATTTCTTCCTTTAATCAATTAATTTATAAAATGGTTAAAAACAGCACAGTGCCAAGCATGCAAGTAATTAAAACACCTTTACTAAGAATACTAATCTATATGATATTGCTGATATTCTGATATGAGGAATTACTAGATTTCCCCCTCTGTTAAAAATACCTTTAAATCACTGAACATGTTATTCAGTACAGGGAAATAAAAAGAAAATTAAGCAAATAAATGTACATATCAATGAAAACTAAGTCATTATATTGAACAACATTGTAGATATACCAGCCAGATCATCTTTCCCTAAATTAGTGAAAATGGCTCATCCTTAACAGTTCACTTTATATTATACTTTGATGGCCACTGAAGTCCCTTCCTGCTCTGTGTGATTCTGTGAAATTGCCTTTAAGCTTCCAGTATTTCAACATTCCAATGAAATATTAATCCACAAACCTTATCCAATGCTTTCTAAATCCAGGCAACTATATCTGCCTCATTCTCCTAATATACCAATTTATTGACCCTGATGAAGAATGACAAAATGGATCTGTCATCTCAGTGATATGGGAATTTTCTCCAGCAATACAGATTGCAACCTATCATGCCTACCCGTGCTGTCTAATTCTCATTCATGCCCCATCATTAGGGGAAATCAGAAATATAGGACCAACATTCAGATGCCACATCTGCTATTTGTTTATTACACATGTGTGACTCTGGAAAAATTGCATATCTCTGAACCTCGGTGTTCCCATCCATAAACTAATATATGTACATTTTGCTCAAAGACTATTAAATGTAAAAATAATAGCCAGCATTTATAGTATGCTTTAAAATTTTTAAAGTACTTTACACACTTTATCTCATTTTATCCTCACAACTGTTATACCCATTTGACAGATGAAAGAACTGAGGTTTAGAGAAGCATTAGCAGGAGTCAAATTTAGGTCTTCCTGCTTATCCACTGTGCACTTTTTTCTCAGTTGTTTTTAGTCATGTCCAACTCACCATGACCCATTTGGGATTTTCTTGGAAAATATACTGTAGTAGTTTGTCTTTTCCTTCTCCAGCCCATTTGACAGATGAGAAAACTGAGTTAAGTGGCTTACCAAGATCACTAGCTAGTGTCTGAGGTCACATTTTAATTCAAGAATGAGTGTTTCATACTTCAAGCTCAGCATTCCATGCACTATGGTGCCATCTAGCAGCCCATCTGTTGTGTTACCAGATAGCTAATCAAAGATTCTTGAAACAGGTTCTATTTAATTTTTGTCTTTATGTAACTAACACCTGGCTAGTTCCTTATATATGTGAGGTTCTTAATACATGTTTGTTGAATTAAATTCAAATTTTGAACCCTATGAGGAGACAGAATATAATGTAATTAATATCATCCCCATTTTACAGATGAAGAAAGCAAACTAAGGTTTAGGCATTATTGTATGCCTAGAATTCAGATTTTAAGTGCTCTAGCCACTGCATCTTGCTACCTTTGAGATTAATATTTTATTTTATATGAGAAGTCAAATCTAAGAGCCTTGCTCTGTTATCTAGCCAAATTCCACAGCTTTTCATTAGTTAGTTAATCCTAGACAAAGCTAAAGAAACACATTTAAAATAACAAAGAGATGATAAACTCTTGATTCCGACCCTGACACATCTGAGATGGAGATGTGTAAATAGTTCTGAAAGTTTGTTCATTACCACTTCATGCAAATCATTTAACACAATATCCACGATTGAGCATTATCAGAGCCAGGGTGCCCAGAGTAAAGAATTCTCATTTCTGACACTTGTTGGACCTCAATATAAAGAAATATTTATTTATTCATTGATGTGTTTGTGTATAAACAGAGAGCCTCAGCGGATCTTGGAAAGAAGGGGGATTTGTGCCTTCAAGTACAAGCAGTAGTGGGTACTGGAGCTGGAGTGCCCCCAGTGATCAATCCAACCCGTCCACCCCGTCTCCACCTCTATCAGCCGATAGCTTCAAGCCCTTCCGAACACCCTCCCAGCCAGATGATGGCATTGATGAAACAGAAGCAAGCAACCTTCTCTTTGATGAACCTATTCCCAGGAAAAGAAAGGTTTGTCTTGCCTCCAATTACATAACTTTTTTGTTCTTGGTTTCACGAACATGCTTTACATTTCAAAACACTCTTTTTTCATCATTAAAGCCAGTTGTCTATCCTGTCTCAAATTCTGCCATGGTAAAACACTTCACTTTAAACAAAAGTTGAGTTGATTGCTTAAGATAAAAATTTTTGAGTAACTTTTATAATGACTGCTATTAATAATACCAGATAATACAAGGATGGTCTCTTTTTTTTATCTTAGCTCTAAAGATTAGTGTTGTTCTGAATCTGACAATATTACAAGTGAACTTGTTTAGTGAGACAGGTAAGATCATTTGCTTTCAATAAGTGCTTTATAACAGGAAAATAAAATTAACTTCACCTTGTAAGATGCTTCACAGAAAAAGCCAGTATCTTGAAATACTGATTCAGTTCATCAATCTTTTATTAAGAAACTTAGGGTTTTTTTTTTTATCTTTGCTGTGATTATAAATATCTTTGTTATTTTGCCAGAGCAGTGAAATAATTTTCTAATATTTGGTACCATGGCTCAAGGTACCCCTCAGGATGACTAGAAATAAATACAAATTAGGTATCACTATTGGCCTGTTGAAGATTTTTCTATATGTAGAACTTGATACTGCTAAACCTTCTTCCTTTACATTTTTAATTAGTTCCTTTGATATTCTTGACTTTTTGTTCTTCCAAATGCAGTTTATTGTTATCTTTTCTAATTCAGTAAAATAATAATACATTAAAATAAAATAAAAAAAAATTGTTTGGAATTTGTGGATCTATGTTTCATAGCCAGTCTTTGTTATCAATGTTTTTGCTGTTTTGTCCTTTCAAACTTATTTTTATTCAAATATCCCCAATAAGCTCTGGTACCAAAAAAAAATTATAATTAGAAAGGCCTTAAATTATAAGTGGACTACAATTATTTTACATGCACTCTATGGAGAAAGACTAATAATCAACTAATTGTGTGTTATTCATTATTTTATGGACTGTAACTTCTTCTAAATAAATCTTTGATGGTTCTAAAAACTACACTGAATAGCTAAACACAGTATATATATCTAGCATTGCCAAGCAGACTAATTTTCTGTGTATGTTTATCCATCATTCCAGTGAACTTTGAAAGATGTGTTCCAACCACAGTTCTGCCTCAACTCACTCTGTGATTTTTCTTAAAAAAAAAAAAAAACAATTTTGTCATCTGTAAAAATGGAGTTAATACTACTGTGTTTCTTGGCCTTATCAGATTTAATGTGCAACATATGAACTTCACATTAAGAAAACTTGATATATGAAAATGTATATTTAAACAGCAAGAACAAAAAAGAATTTGTTTTATAAAAAGCTTTACAGAAAGATATTTTTAAATAGCCAGCTTCCTGGTACATTTAAAATTAACCTATTTTCAAAAATATAATTTACTCACAATTTTCTGCTTAAAAAAGTAGAGCTATATTGAATTATATCTTCTTTGAATGAAAGATGCTGTGCAGATATAAAAATTATTTTGAAAGTTGATATATAATAGCAGCACGATATATAATTATACACCAAGTAAAATTCAAAGCAAAGTCCTGAGCTTTACAACGAATAAATTATTTATTTATTCAAGCTCCTCTCAACTAGGAAAACAAAGAGATGGCATCAATCCAACATTTTTTCCCTTGCCTCTCTCTTAACATAACAAGACATGTTTTACATAGAAGGATGAAAAGGGGCTCTCCCTAGGAATAAAGTAAAAAAACAAGATGTTTATTCTTGCTTCTTAGTGACTTTTCCCTGGATTCAGACCCCCAACTGGCCCCAGGGAAACACTCAGGAGCAGCTTAATATATAATGTAGTTTAAATTAGCTAATTATGTAACCTGAGCCAATTGATTATTTTGTAACCCAGGTTATTGACCCTCGAGTCCTTAAACTGGCCTTGGTAAGGGAAAGAGAGTAATATTGTTAATTATCAAGTTGAAAAAAGGACTCTGAAAAAGTTGGAAAAATAACAGTTGTTTTTAGAAAGGCACAGTGAAAATCTTCCCCACCCAAATACCCACCCTACCCCACCCATTTCCATTTAAATTCTATCCTTTTTAAATTTTTTTTATTTTTATTTTTTATTGTTAACATAATGGGTACACAGCACTGAGTCAGTATTGACTGATTGATCTAGAAGGTGGCAGGGCTTTCTTTTACAGTTTTAATTTTAGCTCTCATTACTGTTGTTGTTGTATGCCTGTTTAAAAATCTATGACAATTCTCTGGAGCAGGGGTTCTTAACCTTTACACAGAAATACAATTTACTGGTATATTTAAAAACAAAAAAGTTCACAAACCCTAGGTTAAGAACTGCTGTAGAGGATAAATCTTAGTATACTTCTCTTACATGTACCTGGATCTTTCAGGGATTCAGGATTTATCACTCCCCAGAGAGAGAGCCCAAGACTAGTATGACTTTATAGATAGGCTTAAAAAGTTGTATTTTTTAAAGTCTCCATCGTCTTGATAATAAGCATAGTCTGTGACAACAAAGTTTACAGCTTGTTTCTAGTTTTGTATTTTAAGCTTTTCCAACTTGGTAAGATCCACTAGAGTTTTGCATCCAGAATCATAGCATTTCAGAGCCTGAAAGTGACCTCCACTACAGCAGCAATTTTCCAGTCTGGGGTTCATGGATCACAAGGACAAATTTCAGGAAGTTCATGAACTTGAATAGAGGGGGAAAAATCGCATCTTTTTTTCTGTATAATTGGTTTCTTTTGTACCCTGTGAATTTTGTGCATTTAAAA
>JAJPUD010001580.1:343632-363579 GCA_023553655.1 Myrmecobius fasciatus
ATATGCCGTCATTCAAATTCCTTCAGGAAGGGGAGCTCGCTAACTTTTGAGGTGATCCAGTCCCCTTGTGCTTCTCCCAACTTCCTCAGCCTAGCTCATTTAGGATGAGATTCATCTCTCTGCCACTAGGAGGCACTGATGTCTCATGTTCTTCATTCTGAAGGGTGTTATTACTAGTGATGAGCCCCAGCTTCATCAGATAGCTTGATGAGGATGGTATTGATTGTTCCTTGCCAGAGCCTTCTTCCCTGATTGGTTATATAAGTGCTGCCCTTTGGTTTGTGGCTGTAGCCCTAGAAGGTAGAATCTAATCATGTCTGTATCTTAAAATGACTCTTGATATTTTAACATAATTAACATGTAGTGGATTTCCTGCCATCTAGGGGAAGGGTGGGAACTGGAGGGGAAAAATATGTAACGGAAAGCTTTGTAAGGGTCAATGTTGAAGAATTACCCATATATATGTTTTGCAAATAGAAAGTTTTAATTAAAAAAAAAGAACTCAGGTAAAAATAAAATAAAATGACTCTTGATTCAATTTGGAATGATTAATTTCTTTCTAAATTGTAGGATTTCATATTAGCTCATTGCCTGGCACATAGGAGAAGCTTAACAAATGCTTCATTATTATTATGAAAAAGTTATATAGGTCCTCACACTAAATAATGCATAGTGAACTATATATAGCTTGTACCATACTTAGATCTATGCACATATATTTCTATATGTGTGTATATATATGCATATAGATAGATAGAAATTTGCTACTCAAAGTCTTGTCTCAAAGTAAGTTGTTCCCATTTCAAAATGGGGAATCATATATTTTGCTTCTTTTGCATCCTTCACTGTATTAAGTACAATCTGGAAAACTGCTGGCATTGTAATAAATACTTATTGACAGATTATATAACCTTAAAATTAAACCCTATAAGGAAATTGAGCCATTGTAGGGATGAGAAGGAATGAGCCAAGTAGGTCACAACATCTCAGAGTTGTCTCAAAGATCATCTAATCAATTCCCTGATTGAATAGGAATTCCTCTTATATTATCCTCAACAAGTAATCATTCAACTTCTGCTTGTGGAAAAGTTTCCTCCACAGTTTTTATTGTTTTGGGAACAGCTGGAGATATGAACAGTGATTATGTTTCTGTGAGGTTATTTGGGGGTAGTAGGAAATGGACCAGTTGCTGGTGTATGTCAAGATGGGTCATCTTGACGCAAAAAGAATAAAATGTTGATCAGGAATTGGCTTGAAGATAGGGAATGTGTGTTGGAAGGATGAGTACATTTCTGGGTGTGAGAAGATAAAGTGAGTTCAGGGAAATAATGAGAGAAGCTGAAGGATTGCAGCAATTTACCAGTATTTGCCTTTGATTTCACTTCCCGGTCATCACTGTGATTTGATGGAGTTTATGGATTTCTCTTAGGCAGGATTCATGGTTTGGTTGTTCTAATATCCTATACAGTATAAACTAGTGTGGGAGCAAATGATGAAACTGTTGAAACTAATGTATTCCCATGATGGTTCTTTGAATCACATCTGTTGAGCTTTCCCGTGGTCCCCACCCCCAAAATAAGCTATAGTCACACAGGTTAGTGACTACACACATCTACTCCTAAGCACTTCTGAGAGAAAAATGAATTAACTCAGAAATTCAAGAAGATTA
Source organism: Myrmecobius fasciatus (assembly GCA_023553655.1). Classification (NCBI taxonomy): domain Eukaryota; kingdom Metazoa; phylum Chordata; class Mammalia; order Dasyuromorphia; family Myrmecobiidae; genus Myrmecobius; species Myrmecobius fasciatus. The sequence continues at coordinate 345,302 of JAJPUD010001580.1, forward strand.
ATTTCCCCGGCAAAGCAAATAGTTATTTCCAGTAAGCATCCTTCCCACCCCTGCCCCAACATTTTGCTGTGAGAATTGAGCAACAAAATCAGCTGAGAACTAAGGACTGAGCACCTCACTTATAATAAGAATTAAGGGATAGTAGAATTTTGCTCTGACTAATAAAGTAGATACAGTATTTATCTTTCTATGATGGATGTGAATTGGTCTCCATCCTAGAGAAAAGAAGGGGGTGGGCGGGAATGTCTCTTAGCTACTTAGATTTTTGGGAAAGAACAAAGTGTTCCATTTTTTTAAATGTAAGATTTTACAAAAGAAAAAAAATATTGAAAGAGACTATAGGATGTAATGTAATGATGCAGTAAAAATATGTGAGTCTGGGCAAGTTACTTAATCCTGTTTACTTCAGTTTCTCCTCCATAAAATGAGCTGGAGAAGGAAATAGCAAATCTCTCTAGTATTTTGGCCAAGAAAACCCCCAAATGGGTTCACAGAGAGTCAGGAACTACTGAACAGCAGTTGAGGCTGGTGGGTCACTTGCCCTTGGTAATTCTAAACTGCAGCAGGGTTAAAACTGAGTGTCTATATTAAGTATGGCATGGTTAAGGTGAGCCTCTATGACCAAGGTGCTACCTGGCTGCCTGAGAAGTAATAACCCTATCCAGGTTGGAAAAACAGAGCAGGTTAAAGCTTTCATAATGATCAGTATTAGTTCAGGTCCATGGATGACTTCTGCCCTTCAAGCCTAGATGAGATAAGGAGATTTGGTGAAGCTCTGCTCGCCCCCCCCCAAAAGAGCCAAAGGAAAAAGAGATTGAATATTAGTAGTTAGTGACACCCTCTTAAGGGGTCCCAAATCAGGCATCTGTTGGTGTGAAGTTAACAATAGAAAGGCTTAATGTTTTCCTGAGACAGGAATCCCAGATATTATCAAGACTCTCCTAAAGCTTTTCAAGTCTGATAAACACTGCCTACTATTAGTGATTCATATGGGAATAAATTATACTTCCAGAAGAAACTGAGAGTTTCAAAAGATAAAAAAGTACTGGGCAAGAATTTGAAGATATTAGGACTAGAGACAGTATTTTCATTACTAGTGCTGAGTGAAAGCCGGAACTTCTGAAAAGAAAATCAAATTTGGATTAGATCAGCTAATTAAGAAAATGATATTCTGAGAACAGGGTTTGAATTTCTGGGACATGACTTGAAATACAGGAATGAGGGTTTCTGTGTGTGAAATTGGGGTACACCTAGTGAGGCCTGGTAAATGTGTATGTGCCTCAAGTTTTAGAAATCTGAACAAAAGAACTTTAAACTAAAAGGGAAGGAGAGGCAAGAGCCCAGCCTTTGTGCCAATTATTTGTGAAAATAATTATTTCATATGCTTGAAACTAGAGATTTCTAAAACTTTTATCATTGGATATAGACAGTTTTCCAGTTACTTTGGTAGAAGTGTAGGAATACTGTACTTCAGAAGCCTTGTTTTCTGATTATTGCTAAAAATGCAGCCTTTCCATTATTTCCACATCATCCGGAACTATAGGTGATACAGGTTTGAAAATGGATTTTCAGACAAGGAACAGCCACAACCCATCCTCTTCAAGACTCCAGGACTCATGCTGTATCCACTGTGCCATCTAAGATGCCTTAGAAAACCACAGATTAACATTATCCATTTTCTATAGTACTTTTTATGTATTTTGTTAAACATTTGCCAATTATATTTTGATCTGGATGGGGCTTTGGAGTTTTGCACAGGGAATTTAACATGTCTGCTCTACACTCACATCCTTCAATCATCTGATTATCCACAAAGAACTGGCATAAGTTTCTCTGATAAAAATCATTTTAGTATAACTTCTAACATAGAAAAGTAGTTAAGATTGTGTACCAGATGATGGGGACTGAATGAAATGAAGACATATTGTCATGATAGGCTTTGCTGGCAGTTTTGAAGTAGTGACATATGAATAAGTAAATAACATGTGTTACAAAGATTTCTGTAACGTGACACTGGTAGTAATGTTTGCCTTTATAATACACAGCTTTTTTTTTAATCAGATTACCACCCCCATTTTTCTGTCAAGAATGAATGAAGCCGTTCTATAACTAGTAAGTAATGTAGAATGAGTAAAACAAAGGAAATTCAAACACAAAGTAATATCAATGATCTAGATATTATAGAAAAACTTAATAGCTGAAATGTCAAGCTTTCACTTAAGCTTTTCTTTAGGGAGTAAAATTATTCTCTAGCAAGAAGCACACAGTCATTTATCCTGTATACTATAAATTATTTGAAAGAGGCACAATATGTGAAATAACAAATTAGGGAAATGACCCTTTAAGTAATTCCTGATATCACTGAGCAAGGAGGTACTCTGGTGAACTAAGCAAGCAAGCAGCCTTTGTTAAAAAGCCATAGGCCAAATAAAAGAAAGATAGGAGGATTGATTGGCAAAACCACAGACAAAAATGCTATTTGTTAATTAAATAATTTTACCAGTTATATAAGAAAATTACTGAAAATATTTAGTGTATAAATGTGAGGTTTTTAAAAAGACTAATTAAAGCACTTATATTTGAGGCAGATTTGAATTAAATCCACTTAAATTAATCATTAGTGCAGCTCAGTTTAATCATATTTTCCATATGTATTTATGTGTGGAATGTATGTATGTATATATGTATATAGATGCTGCCCTGGAGGAACTTACATTTTAATGGAGGAAGACAAAATATAAATGAAGCTCTGGAAAGCAGGAGGGTTTAGTTGTTGTGAAGCAATAGACTAGCTTCTGTCAAGATAAAGGGAAAGCTAATTTTGCAGAGTCCAGAATGGTCCAGGGTGTAAAAATCCCGAGCTGGGGTTAGAATTAGGATAAATTCAAATTTTTTAAATTTTAACCTTTATACAATTTTTATTACTCTGTTATAATGGTTCTTGTCATTGTTCAGTCATTTCAATCATACCTGACTCTTTGTGACCCTATTTCTTGGCAAAAAATGGTTTGCCATTTTCTTCCTCAGTTCATTTTACAAATGATGAAACAGAGACAGTTAAGTGACGTAGCCAAGGTCACACAGATAGTGTCTGCAGCCATACGTGAACTCAGGTCCTCGGGACTCCAGGCGGAGTGCTCTATCTACTTCACTAGCTTTACTACATTCTACCTACCTGCATTTTTGAACAATGATAGTTTTTTTTTCATTTTATTAAAGCTTTTTATTTACAAAACATATGTATGGGTAATTTTTCAGCACTGACCCTTGTAAAGCTTTCTGTTACAAATTTTTCCCCCTAGCCCCCACCCCTCCCCTAGATGGCAGGAAATCTACTACATGTTAATTATGTTAAAATACTTGACAAATTGAATATGTGTATACATATTTTTACAGTTATCTTGCTGTGCAAGAAAAATCGGATCTACAAGAAAAAATAATCTGAGAAGGGAAACATAATGCAACAAACATCAATAGAAAGCATGAAAATGTTATTTATTCACATCCCTCTCTCTGGGTGTAAATGGCTTTCTTCATCACTGAATAATTGCAACTGATTTGAAACATTTCATTGTTGAAGAGAGCCATGTCCATCATAATTGATCATCATATAGTCTTGTTGCTGTGTATAATGATCTCCTGGTTCTGCTCATTTCACTCAGCCATTAGTTCATGCAAGTCTTTCCAGGCCTCTCTGAAATCATCCTGCTGGTCGTTTCTTACAGAACAATAATATTCCATAACATTCACATACCATAATTTATTCAGCCATTCTCCAATTGATGGGCACCCATTCAGTTTCCAGTTTCTAGCCACTACAAAAAGGGCTGCCACAAACATTCTTGCACATGGAGGTCTCTTTCCCTCCTTTAAGATCTCTTTGGGACAGAAGAATAGAAACACTGCTGGGTCAGCGGATATGTACAGTTTGATAACTTTTTGAACCTAGTTCCAAATTGCTCTCCAGAATGGTTGGATCTGTTCACAGCTCCACCAGCAATGTATCAGTGTCCCAGTTTTCCCACATCCCCTCAAACATTTGTCACAATGATAGATTTTTACTATTTTTCAGTTTAATTGTACAATTTTATTCTATATGTCAGATCACTGAAGTAGATATTTGTGAATTTATTATCTCAACTATGATCTTAATTAGAGTTATCCTTGGCAAAGGTGGTTGTAAGCTTTAACATGACCTAAGTTAAAACTCTATTATACATTTTGTGCAGAATGAAAATTTACAAAATATCCAATTACAAATGTGAATCTAATCACAATTTTTTGATTTTTTTATTTCTGATTTAGTTATTGTATTGTCAACATAAAATAGTTCACATTTACATAATGCTATACTCTACAAAGTATTTTTCTTCTAACAGTCCTATTCCTAGAGGTAACTAGCTAACAAATTAACCAGAAAGCCCTGGGTTCAAATCCCTCCTTGGACCCTTACTATAAACTGAATGATCCTCCACAAATTACTTAATCTCTGATTTACTTGGTTTTCTCAACTGTAAAATAGGAATGATAATAGCACCCACCTCCCAGGGTTATTGTGAGGATCAAATGAGGTAATAACTATGAAGTGTTTACTTAGTGTCCATTACATAGCAAATGCTTAATAAATTTTCATCTCCTTACTTCCTTCTTTTCTTTTCTTTTTTCTTCCTTCCTTCCTCCTTTCCTTCTTTCCTTCCTCCCTTCCTTTTTTTCTCTCCCTCTTTCCTTCCTTCTCACTCTCTTTCCTTCCTTCCTTTCCTTCTTCTCTCCCTCCCTCTTTTTCTTCCTCCTTCTTGCCATTCCTTCTTCCTTCCTTTCCTTCCTCCCTTTCTCCTTCCTTCTTACCATTTCTTCTTTTCTCCCTTTTCTCCTTCCCTTCTTTCCTCCCTTCCTCCATCCTTCCAATGAATTTAGTAGAGTAAATTTTATTATCCCATTTTGCAAATAAAGAAATTAAGTCTCAAAGAAGAAAAGTGATTTGCTGAAAAGTAAAGCTAGGACTTTTGACTGAAGAATTCAACTCTTCTATCTCTTTAGACCTTGTCATTTTAAAAAATATTACCATCTTATTAAAATAGTCATATTTCCTTTTTAAGTGCTATTTAGTAATTGAGAGTGTGGTAGATTTTTAAAATGGCTTTAATGTTAGAAAGATACAGATTTCATTCCTGAGTCCAACTTATTTAACTAGCTAAGTAATGCTGAAGAACTCATTCTAACTTCTCTGCCCCTCAGTTTCCTCATCTGTCAAATGGGGATAATAATAACACCTACCTCAAAGGATTGTTGTAAGAATCAAATAGACATATACAGATATAGATAATAAATGTAAGTAATAAACACAGAGTATTTTGCAAACTCCAAAACACTATATAAATGTTAGCTATTATAGCTTTTATTCCTTTAATTTTTTTAGATGTTTGCTTTATTCTTTTACTCTCCAGGTAAATAACCACCCACACCCACACCCGTAGCACAACATCTATTTTATTAAATAAATTGAATTGGAAAAATATGTTCATTTAGAGCAATGATGTCGAAGTCAAATAGAAACAGGAGCTACTAAACCATACAAGAAGGATCCCTTGCAAGGCACCTATTGAATTAGAAAAGTCACATATTATCTGTTTTATTGTAATTTTATATATTTCATTAAATATTTTCCAATTCCCTTTTCATATGGTTCACCTGCCCTTAGAGTGTGGTGGGCCACATATTTGTTATTCTGATTTAGAAGAAAATTTAGAGGATTTTGGAAGGGTAGGGAGTATGAGTTTAGTTGAAAGAATCCTAGACTGGGAGAAGGCACTCTAATCTCAATTCTCTTCTTAACTAGCTTTGTGGTTTTTGATCACTTAACTTTGTTGGGCTTCTTTTTTTTCCAGCTGGCACAATAGATTAGATAAGCTTTAAAGTCCCTTCCAGGGCAGCTGGATGACACAATGTCAGTGCCAGACCTGGAATCAGGAGGAATTATCCGTATGACCCTTGGCAAGTCACTTAACCCTGTTTGCCTCAGGTTAGTTTTCTCATCTGTAAAATGAGCTGGAAAAGGAAATGGAAATGGAAAAACAGCCCGGTATCTTTGCCAAGAAAACCCCAAAGTCATAAAGAGTCAGACATGACTGAAAAAAATCAACAACAAAAAATCCCTTCCAGTTGTTGGAGGGAGGGGAAGAGGAGAGGTGTTGAAAATGTTTCTCCTTCCTTTCTCCAACAAAGACCTTCTCACCACAAGAAAAAAACAACAAAAAGATTTTCTTATATATACTAGAACTGGGGAGGAAGTCCTAATAAGTTCCCTGGCTTTCCAATTTCTCATTTTCAAGGAAAAATCATTGTACTATTAACAATAGAGTTCAGCTGCATGAAGGGTTAAACAGGCTTCTTCAAGATGTGCACTACCAATCTAAATAGCCACTTCCACTTTTGAAGAATTCTAAAGATTCAAAAATTATTTCCATGGAATCTAAACCAATCTCTCTGTAATCTCCACTTGTTGCTTACAGTTCAGTCTTCTAAACCAGTGGGTCTCAAACTTTTTGGTCTTAGGACCCTTTCTGCTTTTAAAAATTATTGAGGACTCCAAATTGCTTTTGTTTATTTAAGCTTTATCTATTGATATTTGTGGTGGTTTGTCAGTTATGTGAACTATATCATGTTGATACTGTCCATGGGGTTTTTCTTAGCAGTGATATTAGACTAGTTGTCATTTCCCTAACCAGAGGCAAACTCGTTAAACTACTCACCCAGGATCATGCAGCTAGTGTGTGTCTAAGGCCAGATTTTAACTCAGGTCTTTGTGATTCCAGACCCAGTACTCTATTCACTGAACTATCTAGCTTGTCATTTTAGAAATTAAAGCTGATAGATTTTAAAATATCTGATTCATATAGTCAATCCATTTCATGTTAACTATATGCTGTTATTATTAACATGTTTTATCCAAAAAAAACCCTATATTTTCCAAAACAAAAAAATAATGAAAATTACTGTTTTATGTAGTTTTGCAAATCTCTATTTTTTTTAAAAAATGTTAAGATCCTCATATTTGCTTCTACGTTCAATTTGTTGTGATATGTTGGCTTGATTGTAGTGTGTAAAGAAAATTCTGCAGCACACAAATATATTGTTGAAAATGGAAGAGTACTTTTATGTGCAAATGCATTATTATGAAAAGTTTTGCATAACCAATGAAGACAAGATTAGAAGGGAAGTAGTAAACTGGGGGGAAAAAATTTACATCCAAGGGTTCTAATAAAGCCTCATTTCTAAAATATATAGAAAGAATTGACTCAAATTTATAAGAATGAAAGCATTCTCCAATTAATAAATGGTCAAAGGATATGAAAAGACAATTTTCAGATGAAATTAAAATCATTTCTAGTCATATGAAAAAATGCTCTAAATCACTGTTAAGCAGAGAAATACAAATTAAGACAACTCTGAAGTATCACTAAATACCTCTCAGATTAGCTAAGATGACAGGAAAAGATTATGATGAATGTTGGAGGGGATGTGGGAAAACTGGGACACATTTTGGTGGAGTTGTGAACTGATTCAGCCATCCTGAAAAGCAATCTGGAACTATGCCCAAAGGGCCATCAAATTGTGCATATCCTTTGATACAGCAATGTCTCTATTGGGTCTGTATCCCAAAGAGATCATAGAAGAGGGAAAAGGACTCACATGTGCAAAAATGTTTGTAGCAGTCCTTTTTGTAGTGACAAAAAACTGGAAACTGAGTGGATGCCCAATAGTTAGAGAATGGCTGAATAAGTTATGGTATATGAATGTTATGGAACGTTATTGTTCTATCAGAAACAATCAACAGGATGCTTTCAGAAAGGCCTGGAGAGACTTGCATGAACTGATGCTGAGCGAAATGAGCAGAACCAGGAGATCATTGTACATGGCAATAACAAAATTATATGATGATCAGTTCTGATGGACATGGCTCTTTTCAACAATGAGATGATTCAGGCCATTTCCAGTAGTCTTGTGATGAAGATATCTACATCCATAGAGAGGACTGTGGGAACTGAGTGTGGATCACAACATAGTATTTTCACCATTTTTGTTGTTTTTTTGCTTGCATTTTGTTTTCTTTCTCATTTTTTTTTCCTTTTTGATATGATTTTTCTTGTGCAGCATGATAATTGTGGAAATATGTATAGAAAAATTAAACATATTTAGTATATATTGGATTACTTGCCATTTACAGTAGGGTATGGGAGGAAGGGAAAGAAAAAAATTGGAACACAAGGTTTTGCAATGGTGAATGTAGAAAATGATGCATATGTTTTGAAAATAAAAAGCTTTTTTAAAAAAAGAAAAAAAATTAGTTTTGACCTTATAGACTCCCTGAAATGAGTCTTAGATATTTCCGAAAGACCTCTGACCTCACTTTGAGAACCATTGCTCTAGGTCTATCAGAGTAAGTGTAGTTTTTCTTTTAATTTTTTTTCTTTTTCAATTAAGAGAAATCTCTCTTTCTCCTTTCTTTTATCCCAGTGAGAAAAATAAGAGAAATAAATTCACAACAATTATGCATAGTCAAGTAAAATAAATTGTCAGATTGTGTTTAAAAAAAATGTCTTACTCTGCACCCCAAGTCCATCACTTGCTTTGTCAGGAGATAGCATGTTTAATGAAATCATGGATGGTCATTGCATTAATTTTACAGTTTTCAAAATTGTTTGTCTTATACAGTAACAGTTGTTATTGTATAAATTATTCTTTTTTCTCTACTCATCTCATTTTTTCATCAGTTTATATAAGTCCTTATAACTGTTCATCTTTATAATATTATTTTTATAGTATAAATTATTTTTCTGATTCTATTCCCTTCACTCATTCATAAAAGTTTTTCCAAGTCACATTGAAATCATCTTCATTTCTTATAGAACAATAGTATTCCATCTCCTTCATAAACCACAATTTGTTCAACTATTCCCCAATCTTATGTGTATACTTCCAAATTGCTCTCCCAAATGGTTTTACTCATTAACAGGTCCCCCGACATTATCAGTGAACCTGTTTTCTTACATACCTTCCACTATTTATCATTTTCCATTTTCATCATCTTTGCCAAACTAACATGAGTTGGCATCTCATAGTTGCCTTAATTTGCCCTTATTATTAATGTTGTGAAGCTTTATTTTTTTTTGAGGCAATAGGGGTTAAGTGACTTGCCCAGGGTCACACAGCTACAAAGTGTTATGTGTCTGAGATCAAATTTGAACTCAGGTCCTCCTGACTTCAGGGCTGGTACTCTATCCACTGTGCCACCTAGCTGCCCCTAGTTCTTATTTCTTAGTAGGGAAATTCCTACCTTTTTTTACATTCTGTAGTTATTTTAAATAGCATTTCTTTTTATTTCTTCTTGTGGGGTTTTGTTGGCATTATTAGAAGTACTGATGATTTGCGTGGATTTATTTCATATCCTGAAATTTTGTTCAAGTTTAATTGTTTCATTTTATTTTTAATTGACTCACTAGGATTCTTTAAATACATCATCATATCGTCTGCAGATATTGACAATTTCGTACCTGTTTTTTTCCTCAATTTCTTTTTCTTGTTTTATTGCTTTAGCCCTCATTTGTGTCAAGTAGAAGTGGCGATAATAGACATCCTCCTTTCACTCTTGATCTTATTGGAAAGGATTCTAGTCTATCCCTGTTAAATGCAATGCTAGTGTTTAATTTTAGATAGATATTGTTCATTTTATAGAGAAGTATTCCTATATCTCCTAGCATTTTAAATAAAAATTGTTGTATTTTGTCAAAAGCTTTTTCTGCACCTATTGATATAATCATCTGGTTTTTGTTTTTATTAATGTGATTAAATTTATAATTTTCCTAATATTAAATTATCATATATTCTCAGTAAAAATTCAACCAGTTCATAGTATGTAATCTTGATAATTTTGTTTTAACCTCTTTGTTAATATTTTATTTAAATTTTTTGCATTGATGTTCATTAAACAATTTGGTCTATAATTTTCTTTTTTCTGTTTTAACTCTCCCTTCTTTGTGTATCAACACCATAATTGTGTCATAGAAGGAATTTGGTCAGATACCTTATTTTTGAGTATAATTTTATGATAATATTGGAATTCTCTTCTACTTAACAGCCCTTCCTATTTTAAGACAGATTTGTCATCTCCTCTCTTTTCCCTCACACCAGTCTTTTCTTTCACTAAAATCTTTTCTTTTTCAAAATAAGCATTCCCAAATCCTTTAATCTATATGTTCATATAGCATGTCTCACCATCCTGGTGGTCTTTTTCCAGACCTGATCCAGGTCAGTGGAGACAGTGTGGAAACAGTGGTTTTGAAGACAAAAGATTTGAGATCAGATCCTAGCTCTGTCACGTAAAATCTAGGTGACCTTGAACCAGAGACCAGTGTGGGAGACTTCCTAGGCTGGTCTGGGATGCTGCTGGGGTTGACAATAGGGAGATCTGCTACTAGTGTCCTCATCACAGGCAGCCACAAATAGAGGTTTCCTTGTTCCAGGGGTGGCAAGGACTTCTTTTACTCTGAAAAAAAAGTAAAGAAAAAGAAGGAAAAAAAAATTATCCTCAGAACATCTTTTTATTTCAGAGTGATAGAACTCCTGACTTCTAGGGAGAGACCCTAGGCTTCTGCACATATATATAATAAGGAATTAGACTAAAGAGCTAACTCCCTTTAGCTTTAAATCCATGATCCTATGGTATGAACAGAACAGAGTTCAGTGGTGTTATCAGATGCTTAGTTCTGAGTATCATATCTCTATTATTAGCAAAGGAAAGGGAATAAAATTTATTAAATACCTACCATGTGCCATGTACTATGCTAGCATGCTAGGAAGTACTTCATCTTAGTTAAATTAGTTGAAAGCGTTTAGATTACTCTGTTAGCCATTTTTATTTTTAGGTTTCCTAATCTAAAAAGTCTTCTTGTTGGCAGAGCATCTATTATATCATTTTATCCACCCTGTGTAGTGGTCTTTTCTCCTACTGATCACCTTGTTCCCAAAATACCTTGTGGCCCTTGCCATGAAATAGCCTCAGCTCAGTTTACACTCTCTGAACTATTCTTAAATGACTTTATCAGTCTTAGATTGTGTTAATTTTTGGGTACCTTACCCCAGAATTTATCTTCCATATATATCTTTATAAAAATCTGACAGGAATTTCTCTCTGTATCCACCTTGGGCTTTTTTTTTGTTGTTGTTTGTTTGTTTTATTTTGGTTTTTTTTAAGAAAATTCTTACTTTTTTCCCAATGGGATCATTTGCATTTGTAGCAGTGGTCTTTAGTTTCACATCCCTCTTGGACTGACTTCCCCAAGAGCATTTTAAACTACGATTTTATTTTACAATTTTATTATATATAAATTTTATTTTAAACCAGTGCAGAGTTTGAATAGTAGAGAGCATCTGTTATTTCTTATTCTCACTACATGACCAGCACAGCTCCTTTTCTGTGCTTACATTTCCTGAATGATCTCCTTTATACAGTGCAGCATAGTGACTAGAGAGCCAGACTTATGGTCAGTAGTGCCTGCCTGAGATATGGACAATCCCCAGGAATCCCAGGAAACTCTTTAAGAATATAAGGTGCAAAGAGATTCCCATTCTGCATCAGTGAAATGAGTTTCTCACATTAGGAATTTCCCCCCTCTGAAGAAATCACAAAGTCAGATCCCTCTCTCCCCCCAAAAAATCCCTTGCACTCATCATGAGCATAACAGATCATTGTTAGATATGTTCTTAAATCTATTCTAATTTAATTCTGGAATTCAATAAGCATTTTGTTAGCACCTACTCTGTGCCTGGTACTGTATAGTACGAAGTATGGGGGAGATAAAGATTAAAAATTCAAACAGTCCCTGCACTTGACATGCAGCCTATTGTTCCCACCATAAAGCTCTCCACTGATCCTGAAATTTCCCATCATTTTTGATTTCTTGGAAATTATGATATTCTAAGATTCATAATCATTCAGTTTCACTAAGAGAACATTTGTATTAAAAAGATATCCTTTTGTATTGGAGAACAGCTTGGGATTCTTAAAGTCACTGCATAATTTCACAAATGCTATCCAGCCCTTTCTTTTCCTCCTGTTCAGTTCTGGGCCTCATCCTTTGTCTATCTGCAGTGCCAATTTTTGATCTATAAACTGATAGTCTAACTCAGTGGATTGCCCATCCAACTATATGTCATAAGGCAAATGAAGTGGTATAGTCAATAGAATGCTAAACCTGAGTTCAGGAAAACCTTAGTCAAATACAGCCTTAGACACTTAATAGCTGTGCAACCCTGGGCAAATCATTCAACCCATCTGCCTCAGTTTTCTAATCTGTAAAAATAGAGATAATAAAAGCACCTACTTCCCAAAGACATTCTAAGAACAGATTTTTATGAACTGCTTTAATAAATGTGCTTTTATTTAGATACTTGCTATTAAATGCTTGCTATGTAACAGTCTTGGCATTAGGTTTGCTACATTCTTTAGTATGAGTTTAAAAAAAAACCAACAAGAATTGTTAAGCCAATCTCACATGACTAATCATGGAGTTTATTGAGGATGTTATATGACAGATATATGGAGCCCTTTCTTTAAGTATTCCTTTCTGCTATTCAGCAGGTTCAGCAGTTTTGTTGACTTCATTACAGACTTGGTATATAGCATTGAAATAAAAAGGGCTTTTCATTAAACTATGTTTTCAGAGATTGCTCTATGCATTAAATAATACATTTTTCCTAACATCTCTTAAAATATGACTAACCAACCAAGGATTAAGCAGGCAGCAATCATGAACTTGGATTCCTGGATTTGGCCACGTGGCCCATGCTGAAATTTGATAGCTGTTTATTTAGCCGGTTCTTCCTGTTCTTGCTTTCCCCAGCTTGATTTATTTCAGTGTAACAAACAGCCGCTAGTTTATCTGTAGTCCCAGGCTATGTTTGAGCCATCTGTAGGTGGCTGTAGCTTAGTGAGATTTAAGCAAGCCTGTGCTCCCAAATAACAGATGTAGTAAATCCATGCTTTCACTTAAAAATGAGAGTCCCAAAGCAAGACTTTCTTGTGGAAAGCCTATTAGCCCAAAGTTAGTGAGATTATAAAATTAAATTGAAGATGGCTTTTATGCCCCAAATTTATTTGAGGAAGGAACAATGTGAAGATTTGTTTCACTGTAAAATTATTGTTGTTGTTCAGTAGTTCTTAACAACTTGGGCAGGTTTTGGTCTCCTCACACACTAGAAATTCAACTAATATTTTTAGATACCCCTCAAAAATAGATTTTTTTCAGGTATTTTTTTGAGATTGCTTTTAAGATTCCCTTGGAAATCAGTAAGAATGCTGTGTAGTTGTATAAATAGAATTTGGTATTATACATCTAATCAGCTTTCCATTTTTTATGCTGAGAGAAGGGTGCAATAGTTACAGACAATACAAAAGTAATTGCTCAATCTGTGTACATTGTGCACATTTTTCAGCAGATTTTCCACACTAATTCTAATGTTAAAAATCATCTTGCATTCCTTGACTATGCAATAATCAAAGTGGTAAGGAGCATTCTTTTACAAAGAGGAAGCCAACCTGAACTTCAACTTTGTTGTAAATGGTTCACAAAGCAGCTAATTTACAAAATATCAAGGATTAACTTGAAACATGAAATATCTGTGACAAAAGCAACCTGTCACTCCACAAGAAAATGAAATTTTCATTTTTATGTGCAAATGGTTTGACTAAATTAAACAAATATATTATCTAACACATCACAGTATTTTAAAATAGATGAACAGGGTTTTTTTTAAGTGCTATGAATTTGTCCCATGAAAAGAACATATATTCTTTCTGATCTCTAGGACCAGTAAACAAAATAAGTAACATCTTGTCCACATTTACCATGTCTCCTAATGACTTAAAAAAGAAAAAGTCAGGAGTCATGAGTCATAGACTCAGCTTTATCATCATTTCTCATTGAGATCCTAAGAAAGTCACTTACCTTCCTAGATACATTGAGTATATTGGACTCAAATAATCTCTAAGAAAAGCCCTTCTAACTTTGACATTCTATAATTACACTTTTTTAAACCCTCAGAAGATTTCTTTTTTTATCTAGGACAAGCTCTAATTTGTACAGCAAGTGAAGACCACACTATTCATTTTGGGGCTATATATGTAAATAGTTAGCGGCAACTAGGTAGTGCAGTGAATGGGGTTCTGGGTCTGGAGTCAGGAAGACCAGAGTTGAACTTTGGCTTCAGATACTTACTAGTTGTAAAACCCTGGGCAAATCCACTTACCCCTGTTTGCCTCAGTAAAATGAGCTGAAGGAGGAAATAGCAAACCACTCCACTCTCTTTGCCAGAAAAACCCCAAATGGTGTGAGGAAGAGCCAGACACAGCTAAACAATAACAACAGCAACATACAAATAGTTATAAGCCAGGTGTCATAGCATATGCTTCTAGTTTCTGTGACTAAGAAGACAAAAGCTGGTGGATTGCTTGAGTTCAGGAGTTTCAAGCTGCAGGAGAGTAAAAACCCATAGGTGTAGCTCCCAGGAGTGGAAAGTCACCAAGCCAGTTTGGTGGGACAAACATAGCCCAAACTGAAGACAAAACAGGACAAAGTTTCCATGCCCATCGATTGATATCAGGCCTGGGAGTGACCTTTACATTTCTACTCTAGGCAAGGTAGAGAGACTCAGTTTCAAGGGAAGGAAGGAAGGAAAGAAGGGAGAGGGAGGAAAGAGAGAAGGAAGGAAAAAGAAGAAAAGGAAGGAAGGAAGGAAAGAAAGAGGAAGGAAGGAAGGAAGGAAGGAAGGAAGGAAGGAAGGAAGGAAGGAAGGAAGGAAGGAAGGAAGGAAGGAAGGAAGAGATTATAACTGAGGTTTTCATCAATTCAGGGAATAAGTAAGAAGAGTCCTGTGGTCTCTTTCATTGCAAATTTCAGTGTGAATACATCTTTTTGATTTTGGCTGAATACTAAGGAGCAGCAGCACTGAGGAAAAAAGATTGTTAATGTTTCCTTTTCTCATGTCAAGGACAAGGGCATGAGAAGTATACATTTCTCTCTATGCCAGCTGAAGCTTCAAGATGACTTGAGATATTATAAGGGCAAAAGACAGCTGTTCTTATAAATGATCCTTTTTTTCCTGGCATAGAGGGACATACCCATCTTGTCATCCCATTTTCTGGTTAGCAGAATTAGGCCCCAGATAAAAATCTCTTATACATAGGAAGTTGTTCTACAAATTACTTGACTATACTGTTTTACCTAAGAAAGCATTTCTGTCCATTTTGCATCCTTCGTGTGTGCTATTCATATGACTTTGAGTAAACAATTTCTTGTCTTCTTATCTTAGTTTCCTCATCCATAAAACCTATAAAATAACCTCCAGGATAGTTGTAAGGGTCCAACAAGGAAACATCCTTGAGCACATTTTTAAAATGGGTGTTGCCAGCGCAGTATTATTTTCTTCATCTAATAAAATGGGATTAATTAATCACTGAGTGACTTTCCAACTCTAAGGTTTTATGTTTCTATGATCTTTTTAAAGTATGGCCATCTTCTGACAATGGGTTGGAATGTTTAGTACCTATGTGTTCTAATTGAATCATCAACTCCTTGGGGAAAGAGACATTTCCTCTATTGTCATTTTGCCATCTGGAAAATGAACATAAACCATCAGGATGTGATAATTCATTAACTAATGTTGATATGCAAAGTTTCATACTGTATTGAGTAAAAAAAGTAAGCTAAAAAGAGGATTCTTTTTCAAGGCCCACATGGGGAGATTTTAACCTCCCTTTTCCTGTTGACTCTCATTATCATACATGTATTCAGATCAGCAGTATGAGGAAACCAAAGAACTTCACGTTTTCTCACAATAAACTGACTCATAAGGATCTTGTACTTTGAAATCACCTAATCATGTCTTTGTCCCCCAGCTATCTTTAACAACTCCCAGCTCTAGTGGCTGTTGTAGCTAAATGCTGCACATTTCAGGGGGATTAGTCAACAAGCTGTTTGTAATGCATTGAAGCTTTGAGAGGGCTGAGGAACAGCTACATTACTGTACTGTGAGTGTGCCAGCTTCCAGAATAGGGCCTCTTGAAAAGAGTGGGCCACTAGTCTTGCAAAGCCCTTTATGAATGGTGTGTTGCTTCAGACATAACTAATCTGCTTTGGCAGATTGAAGCCATGTGTTTCTGCACATTGTCCTCAGCCAGCAGGGCCCAAAGCAAGCATTTCCAGCACAGTGAAGCCAGCCTCAGCTGTATGACTCTCCAAAGGCTTTTATGTTTTATTTCATAAACCTTCAGGACATTCCAGGGGAGATGGATGTTCCTATCTTTACTGTTTTCATTTTGGTTTTTATTCAAGGAAACTCTTTCTTTCTTTGAGTTCTTATTCCATAATCAACTATTTTTTCACAACAAGCATAATGATAGAGAGAAGATTCTCCATGGTGTAGACTACCATCAGTGGGATTTCACTTCAGGAAATATACACAGGAATATTCAACTCAAAGTTGTTGGTTATTTCTTGTTATATAGCCCACATTTCCATCCATGCTGTGATATAAGCAGTTCAAGTGTTATTAACCCAAATGTTTTGGGTCCAGTCCTGTGATGCAGTTGGTAAAAGAAACTCAACAAGAGGAAGCTAGTGCTGATAGACAACTACTCTGTAACCTAAAGAATTGTCTCAGCCATCAAAAGGTTAAATGACTTGCTCAGGATCACACAGATAATCAGTATAAAAGGCAAGTCTTGAAGTCAGGTTTTTCTGGCTCAAAAAATATTATTTCACCAACCCCACTTAAAATAACTTATATTCATTTAGTTTTGTTTTGCTGAAGCAGTTGGGGTTAAGTGACTTGCCCAGGGTCACATAGCTAGGAAGTATCTGAGACCAGATTTGAAATCAGGTCCTCCTGACTTCAGGACTGGTGTTCTATCCACTGAGCTACCTAGCTGCCATGTCATTTAGTATTTTGTAGACAGAATCATATCATATAACAGGCAAGACCTGAAGCCAAAATCTTCCTGATTACAAGACCACCACACTGTTGACCTCACTTATAATAATTTATATTATATAGTATTTTATAGGCATGGAATAATATCATCAGATTGGGGCTTAGCACAGTGCCTGACATATAATAAACACTTAAATCTTGTTGACTGACTCACAAACCCTGTAAGGTAAGTAATATCTAACAATTTCCAGTTTACTAAATAGAATAAATTAAGCAATTTGCTGAAAGTCATATAGCTACTAAATAGCAGGACTCAAATTCAGATTTTTTGATTCCAAGTTCAGTGATCAAGGAATATGGAGAAATATTCAAGATCACAGGAATTCTCAGCATATGAAGGTGTTTATATAGAATTATGTTTTCAAATGAATAAGGATCTCAAAGGACAGATATGAAACATGCTTCCTTCCCCTGTAAAAATGAAGGAGTGCACTGGATTAGAGTTGTTGTACAACTGATTTGTAAAAGAGGAGGAGGCAGGGAACCAGATTGAAATGTAATTAGGAAATGTTTAACAAAATAAATAAAAACATAATACAATCTAGATCATGTTAATCTGTGGTTTTTAAAGGCATTTTTCAGAAAGTAGAGATCTGTTTCTATTTGAGTTGGCACCACATGGACTCTACATGTTCCCTTCCAAGTTTGCTTCTAGGATACCATGATCCTCTTGACAAAGGGGACAGGGCTTTTCAGGTAAAAGGGTGCATGTATTTCCATACCTAGTTACTTTGTCACGTGTTTTGCTGAACTGGTTTTCATTGTTATGAGTGCAAGTACAGCTGGAGGCAGGAAAAAAAGAGAATATAATCAAAAATGACCCTGATTTTTTTTTAAAGGAATCAATAAAATTTTGTTTAAAAAAAAAAAGAATGATAGTTTCACAGACATCTTTCTAAGCACATTCACACCAATGTTCTGTTATACTACAGTAATAAAGATGGAAACACTATAGGTATGAAAGAAATATTATTTCTTTAATTTAAAAAAGTTTTAATTGTAAATACAATTTTCTTTCCACATTATAGAACTCTATGAAGGTAATGTTCAAATGCCTTTGGAAAAACTGTGGGAAGGTATTGAGCACAGCTGCTGGAATCCAGAAACACATCAGAACCATTCATCTTGGGTAAGATTTCTGCGATGAATGCTAAGAGTAGTCACAAATAATCACTTATATTCCAATCTCTCTCTCTCTCTCTCTCTCTCTCTCTCTCTCTCTCTCTCTCTCT
>JAJPUD010001580.1:363589-414886 GCA_023553655.1 Myrmecobius fasciatus
CTCTCTCTCTCTCTCTCTCTCTCTCTCTCTCTCTCTCTCTCTCTCTCACACACACACACACACACTCACACACACACACACACACTCACACACACACACACACTATCAGTACTAAATATCTGGTCCATCCAAGATTAAGAAACACTTAATAACTTTTTATCAGGTGCAAGAAGATTATAATAATGATAGTTAATGATTTATTTCACCAACATGGTACAGTGGTAAAGTGCTGGAGTTCCTTCATTAGGATATCCATACCTTCTGAGGAAGGACTATTTCTGCTTTTCTTTGTAGCCTCAGGATTTAGTATACCACTGTCAAACACATAACAAGCACATAAATGTTTGTTGTTGTTGTTGACTTAAGAGTCAGAAAGACTCTTGAGTTCAAATATTATTTTAGACACATTGATAAGCTATGTGAACCTGGGCATGTTGCCTAATCTCTTTCATTTTCAATTTCCTATTTACTATTCAATTTCAATTTACTATTATTCTAAAAAGGGAGAATAATAGTATTTACCTCATAGGATTATTGAGGGCATCAAATGAGATAATATGGGTAAAAACATACAGAAATGTTAACTATTATTTAACAAAGTTTGTTTACAGATTCCTTTCATAGATTTTTCTTTTTGCCAAATGTATATTAACATTAATTTCTACTTGCTTGAGCAAGGTATTAATTTAAGTTTTCCAACTATAATATGAATGAATGAATCTGTCAGTCAATCATTGTTATTGTAGTCATTTAAATAAATAAGAATAAATAACCGATGGCTTATATAATGTCAAACATCATCCTATCAGTAGACTATGATTTTGAGACGATAAAAGAAATATTTAAAACAATGTATCTCAAAGTAGTTGACAAAAAATTAATGAATGTTATAGAAATCAAGTAACAATTCTGAGTACAATTTAGTGTTAGATACTGTACCTCTTGGTAGTTATCTGCTGTATTATTCAGAAATTAAAAGAGACAGAAAATTCACACTGCATACAGATGTTAATGTGAGGGAAAAAATGACATGATGTTCTGATCTTGGATTATTACCTTTGTAATCCATATAAGTATTTCAGCTTTCTGATGCTCAGTTTCCTCATCTGTAAAATGGGCATTATGATGTTTGTACCACTTATCCCATCAGACTATTTTTGGAGAAAGTGTTTGTAAATTGTAAAAGGCTATAGAAATATGAGTTGATATGTTGTTACAAAAAGCAACATAGTATGTTGTAGAGCCAGTATTGCCCTGAGGATTGAGAGTCCTGGGTTCCAGTCCTTGATCTGACTGAGACCAGCTTTCTGACCATAAAGACAGATTAAGATTTGTGCACCTCAGTTTTCTTATCTATGAAAGGGGAAGGGGGAGAAGAAGTAGGAGAGGTAGAAGAAAGAAGAGGATAACTGAAATTTACATAGTGTTCTAAGCATTGCAAAGTATTTGTCATATTTGAACCTCATATACAACCCTGCAAGGTAAGGGTTTATTTATTTATTTGATTGCTTATTTATTGTCTATTAGGACTGCTAGGTGACACAGCTGATAGAGTTATTGTCCTGAAATTAGAAAGACCCAGAGTTCAAATTCAGGCCTCACATAATTACAAGTTGAGTGACCCTGAGCAAGCCATTTAGTACAGATTCATTATTTCTTCAACTGCAAAATGAGCTGAGAAAGAAAATAGTAATCCACTTTAGTATCTCTGCCAAGAAAATTCCACATGGGAGTCACAAAGAGTTAAACATAATTAAAACAACTGAACAACAAAATTATCATAAATTATATAAATATATGTTATATATTATTCTATTTTATGTTATAGTTTTAATAATTTAAAAATATGAATGTTTTAAAATGTTTTAGATTATTCAAGATAATTCTAATTTAAAATTAATTTAAATGATACATTTTTTGTTATTCATCTGTCACTATGAAAGTTGTTATTCCCACCTAACAGATGAAGAAACTGCAAATAAAGAGTTGAGACCTGCTAAGTGTCACACAACTAGTAAATGTCAGAGGAATGTTTAAAACTCAGGTCTTCCTAACCTCAAGATTTAATCTCTGCAATCTACATAATTACTTTACCTACCCCACAGAGGGTTTTTTGGGGGAGGGGAGACCTTAAAAGCACCCTATAAGCATGAATCACCGCTAATGATTGTTTTTGCTTTTTCTCCAGACGCATAGGTGATTCAGATTATAGTGATGGAGAAGAAGATTTTTACTACACAGAGATCAAACTCAATACAGACTCAGTAGCTGATGGGCTCAGCAACCTCTCCCCAGTTTCTCCCTCTCAGTCCTTGGTATCTCCTCCAACATTCCCCACCTTGGATTCCAGCCGTACTGAAACTCCATGTGCCAAAACGGAGCCAAAATTGATGACGCCTCTGAGCCAATCAGCTCCTACCACCCTCTACCTCGTACATACTGACCATGCTTACCAGGTGAGAATGCTTACTTACCAAAGGCTTTGGCATTTTGGGGTCACAATTATCTTTACCTTCTACAGATTCTTTAGTTCCTTTTCTTCAGACAACCACAACAAAAGACATCTTAGGAGTTTTCCTCAGGATCTTTAGAGAACAATCTTCCTCCCCTCCAGATTTTTCTTTGACTCCTTGGTGCTATTTAAATTAAGGTATCAAAGTAGAAGGAAGGAGAATAACACACAGTATCTCCCTGCCACTCAAATATATGACTTTACAGATAGTCTTTAAAATGGGCAGTAAGCCTCCCATCTAGGAAGGGCCCCTTTGGCTCAGAAGAATCTTGGCTATTTACGAAATCTGAAGGTAGAAACTTGAGGGGGGTGGTTCAGTCTCTCCTTTCAATTAACTCTTTATTCAGCCCATTGTTTTGCCTTATCTAATTATAGTGCTTTCTGAAAGAACAGTAGCTCAAAGTTGATCATTAAATCCTCTGTAACAATCAACTTAGTTCCCTATATTTTTTTTATTGTTTGGGGGAAAAGAATAAAACTTGACACAAATTATTTGTGCTTGTTTAAAGTAGAAATTTTAACATCTTTGCTTTTTTTTTTTTTTTTTTTTTTTTTGGTTCTTTTTAGAAACCGACAATTGAACATCTCCTTTTATCCCCTAGAGCTGTTATGTAGGCATGGAAAAAGAATTCTTTGCACCTACTCCCTTTTGCTGTGTTTACCCCCTCCCTGGCAGATAATTAGTTTAAGATATTAATATAGTTCTGACTTCATCTCTGAGGCTCTAAATTGGTAGTGACAGCTTTTCTCTGTGAAGAAGACTTTTCCTTTGTAACTTTCTCTGTTTTTGTTCTTGACAGGCTACTCCCCCGGTGAACATTCCAGGATCCACAAAGTTCTCTCCGAATGGCAGCAGCTTTAGCATTTCTTGGCAGTCTCCACCAGTTACCTTCACAGGCATTCCAGTAAGTGGGAGGATGTTACCACAAGGAATCTAATCAAGGACGAATTCTGAAGTTGGAGTACAAATGAATTGCAACTTAATTAAAAGGGCTTTAAAATGAAAAGAAAGGAAAGGGGAGAAAACTGGCTGCTGATTTCTATCAAACTGGATATAACAAAGAGTAGCTACAACATAGGAAGATCAGTAAATAGTTACAAAGTTCACATCAGACAAAATCTTTACAAAAAAAACAGGAATCTCAGGGATCAAATATATTAGGACCATAGGTTTAGTACTGGAAGAATAATTATAGGCCATTTAATCCAGATTCGTTATTTTATATATGAGGAAACTGGGGCCCATCGTGTTTAAATTACTTGCCCAAGGTCATAAAAGAAAGAAATAACAGAACTAGGGTTTGAACCTTAGTCCTATTACTCAAAATTCAACATTCTACTGAGTAATTAGCAAGATAAACTAGAGATCCTAGCAGAAGATGGCTGCTTTCATCTCAATGTTATCTCTGATATTTGGTGAAATGAATGAGTAAACCAATGGCTGGAATGTCTCTTTGGAACATCATATCATATTCAAAAAGATCAATGTAGACAAAAGGGAGCAGGTGAACTAAAGAAGTTCTGTATGATGAGACAAATTCATGTGTAGATTCTGAGGGACCAGAGGGAGTAAAACCTTTTATAGAGAAGTTGAGTAAAGATCATTGGAAGTAGATGCAGGAACAGCTATGATCCATGCATTACAGACACTTGAATAAAAAGAGGAAATAGATAAGTCAACAAATTACAGGCATGGTATAGAAGCAGGATGTAATAGGAATAGGGACTTCAGTTATTTGTATATGGCCTCTAATTTTGTGGGTCTTGCTTTCTACCAAAAGCATCCAAAACATCTCCTTTTTTTGGCCCACATTGAGAATTTCACTATTCACCCTTCTGTCTTCATCATCAAAAGGAATGAGTCACATCACTTGGCCCCTAACCTCACAGCCCCAAATGAACTTAGAGAAGAAGTATAAATGGCACTAAAAAAGAACAAAGATAGAAAACAGATTAGACCAAGTGGAGAATTATACTGTTGGCATCATTGGTGTGAGAGAAAATCTTAGCCTGTAAGGCATCAATTCACAAAGTATCTGAAAGAGAGGAAGATGCCAAAAGTGGTGGGAACTCTGAGAGAGACAGACAGACAGAGAGGGAGGGAGGGAAGATATCAGCAACTACCATACTATATGCTTATTTTTTCATCTATACCAAATGTTCCTGAGAATCATTAATACACATCAAGAGCATCCTCAACAAGGTTATTATTAGTGAATCAACTTTCAGTAGTGATACTCTATAAAACAGACATCTTTGCCATCTCACAATTGACTGAAAGAAGTTGAGAACACAAGATCCTACTGGGTTTATTGATTATAAAAAATCATTTGATTCAGTAGAGTGAAAGGTTTCCTTGAAAGTTTTCTTCCAATGTCTCCCATCCACTTGTGGTCAATCAACAAACATTTTTACCACCATTTTTGATGGCACTGTACTAAGCTCTGGAAATATAGTAACAATCCATGCTTGCAAATAGCTCATAATATAATGGAGGAGACAACATGTAACAGTAAGCTATATACAGAATAAATTGGAAATAATCAACAAACAGAAGACACTAGAATTAAAAGAGAATTAGAAAGGCTTCCTGCAGAAGGTGGGATTTTAATTGAGATTTGAAGAAAGCCAGGGAAATCAGGAGGTAGAAAAGAAGGAGAGTATTCCTTGCATAGGAAACAGGCAGTGAAAATGGCTGGAGCATAGAGATAGAGTGTTTTGTTTGAAGAATATCAAGGAGGGAAGGGTCACTGGATTACAGAGTATGTGAGAAGTATAAGGTATAAGACTTGAAAGGTATGGAGAGACTGGATTGTGAGGACTACAAATGCTCTTTTCAGACAACATTGTGCTGGTTGCATCAAGCCCTGGAACAATACACAGCCTCTTGAAGGAAATTCAGTATTTCTCAAAAGAGTTTGACCTGACCATCCACATAGCAAAAAACAGGTGGATGAAAAATGTCTATTGCCCCAGTTATGAAATTAAATTGGATTGCTTCTAGATCTTGCATTCGTCCATTAGTTTATATCTAGGTAAGACAGTACAAATGCACAACAATTTGAAACCTAAGTTGAAAAGGAAGAGGATAGTATGATGGATTACCTTAAGAAAACTGAAGTTCCTTTAATGATTCCTAATTTCACCCAGAAGCAAAGATGCATCTTTTTGATGCCAACTGTTTCCATTGGTGGTGTTACATGGCTATGGCATGGAACATAGTAATCTCTAAAGAACTGAAATTTAATGTCACATAAAGTTGCAATTTGCATAGTGAATGTGATTAAGTTGAAACCACTAGAAAAGCCTAAAAGATAGATTTTTGAAATTATGGTTCCATAGTTAAAACATTCTAAATGGACCAAAAAAATTGAAATTGAAATGAAAAAATTGAAGTAATTATTCCCCCCCATCATGTTCTAGGAAATCCATATTATTTGACAGGTTGAAAACAAATTAGTATGTGGGTTCAAATGTAAATAATACAGAAAAAGCACATGATCTGACATACTAAATGATTTCTACCTTGATAAATATCACTAAGCTCCTTGATTTGAAACCATTTCATTTTAAAATATATTGGGCCTTTTCGTAACTTATAATATAATATATAGACCCGCACATTGTTGATACCCATGGTTGTATTTAACTTCCAGTAAGGCTTAGTAAGTGGCTTATGATAATAGATATTAACTGGCTTTTTTCTCTTCTCACTCCCTTCTCCAGGATCCTCTTAAAAGCTTCTTACTGTCAACCTTTGGCAAGTCCCAGAGGTTTTCTGTGAGGGCTATGGTATCCTGCATTGCTGATAAAAATGAAGGTGGTTGAATCAATTATACCGCTCTTCATCAATGAATATTTATTAAATTCCAAAGAGGAATAGCTCACAACAAAAGGCGTCCTGTTTCAGCGTTTGTAGCAACCCTGTTTCAATTGTGCTCACCAAATATAAAATACTCCTGGAATTTGATTTCCAAACAATATAGTAGATCCTAATCATCGTGAATGTTTCCTGTTTTGTTGAATAATAGTGATTGCTAGTAGCACTGGGGATCTAAGAATGCAATTAGCAGCACCACTAAACATAGGAGGGAGAGGGGTACAGATTAGGCATGGAGATATTAGTTTACTTCAAGCAAGAGCATTGATCCCCTGTCTCATTGACAGATTGTTTCCAGTGATGGTGAACATTCAATCCATTTTGGTTTTTCAGGTAGTCAGAAAAGGCTTTTGTGCCTTACACGGTCATATTTATAAATAACTCCATTGATATATACTTGGTATATCAGAGACAGGAATAGAATTATAGAGCTACGTATAGACTGCCTTCAATGTTTGAGGTGTTGACTTAGGAAGCATTTTCAGTAGATTGAGCCTTACTGCTAACCTAAAGTAAAACCAGGTTCTTGGTGGAGATGTAGCTACAAATTTTTATCCAATCATGATCTTATCTTGGTGCTTGTAATCTGATCTTTATGACTAGACAGGATACAAAGAACATCTAAGTTTTGGTGTTCGGCAAATCAAACTGTGACTGGCTGATGTTCCTTTAAACAAAAAGTTTAGTTTAAGTCTTCTTAAACTAAAGAATAAACTGGTCATTCTAATAGAGACAAAACACTATCTTACAATGTATTTTTGTTGTTATTGTTTTTAACCCACCTTGCCTGTGGTGTTAGGAAACAGTAGTTTGCCTGCAAGATACCTTTCATTATGTTTACTATTCAGTAGGAAAAAAAATTAACAATTTCCATGGACTGAATTCTTACCTTTATCTCAATATTTGTACTTTTGATGTACATATTTGACCATTGTCACATATTTGACCATTTAATTAACTTTTTATAAGGAAATATTTAATAAGTATTACAGTGGGGAAAGGGAGGAACAAAGAAAGAAGATAGGGCTCCTCAATGCAAATTCTAACAGAATTGCCAGTTTGTTCTTCAGCCACTAGATACTGAGACAGTTTTTGCCCCATCTGGCCCAGATCATCTCAGCAGTCACTCTGTCCAAGCCTTCATTAATACTTGCTTTTTCTAAAAATTGGATATGTTTAAAGGCTTTTGTTTTGCCCTAGAGAGGAAAAACTCTCAGTTTGTACATTGGAAAGCAATGTTACCACTTAGTTGTTTAGTATAGGCTCCTTACAGATTCTTTCCATTGTATTGGCTAGTAAAAAAAGGTCCAATGCAGTGTAGCAAATGAATGACTCTTTAAGAGGCTGCTTTCCTCTCTTGTATGTCAGCAGTATTCCAAAAATTTTCTGGGTAGAACCCCTCTGACAGTTGGAATGCCTAGAATAATCCTAGGCAGACTGAAACTAAGAACATATAATTTTCCTATGCAAGTCAATTTGAATTCTTCTAAATGAGAGAGAATAATAGTTTTCAAAAGATAGTGAGGAAAATTATGAATTATAATAAGCCAGCATTAATGATGTCTGTGGTTGTGTCTAAACTAAAAAGTAAGTCGCCGTTTTATAAAGTGTTCTTTGTACTTTAAAAATAAGTATTCAGAATTATTATCCCACTACTTCAACATTTTTTCTCCCATATTCTTGAAGACCTAATATTTAAATGGGTAAATATTTCCCCCATGTTCATTAGGTAAAAAGTCTCTATCTATGAAATCCATGGGTTTGAAGAGCAGGGGAGAAGGGACAATTCCAAAATATTTGTCCCTAATGAGTTCCCTGGATAAGATTTCTTCCCAGAAATACCAAAGCAAATGATTTGCATGCTTATCAATATTTTTAAAGTATTTCCATCTTCTAAAATCTAGGAGAGGGAAAAGATACTTCATTAATTAATTTATACCTTTTAAGAAAAAGTTTTCCCTAATCAACCTTTTTTTTCCTTCTAATTGTTTCCATTCCTTACTCTGCTTCCTTATGGCAAGATCAAGAGCATACGAATCAATAAGTTTTAGTAGTTTTTTGGTAAGGGAGCATAAGACAAAGTAAAATAAAAGGACGCTTCATAGCTTCAGAATGGCACTCCAAAAATGAAACAGCATTTTTCATTCTTGATGTTCACATCTGACCTTTTAAAGGAAGCTTCAGAACAATGCATGATGAAGATACAGACAGGATTTCATTTTATATCTATAAATGAATAAGAAACTGTCCCACCTTGTTAATGCTACCAATTGATATCTATAATTCAACTGCCAGGTGAGGCAAAGAGGATTTTTTGCATCTTAGATCTAAGTGGAATTCATAGTACTCAGGATTACAACAGGCAAAAGACACTAAATAACCAGGAATAAACTTGAACCTGATTTCCTAAGACTGGCAACTTCAAACTAAGCCTATTGAACTAAGATATACAAGAAGCACCAATTTTCACGTAGGTCATTGGCTCAGACTGGCATTGCTATACTATATACCAAGTTAGCTTTAGGCAGGGGTAAAGAAAGGATATCTTCTACTTAAAGTAGTTTCAGACTCCTGAGACATGTGAACACAATTGCCAAGAAACATGAGGGAAAAAACAAACCAGAAATGGTATTTTCTTTTGAGACCTCACTAACTTCATGTAGGAAAAGACAGAACTAATTTGCAAATGTTTGCAGCAACCATGGTTATCTAGAGCTGAGGAAAATTATGTGACTACATTTTCAATTCCAATTCAATTCGACAAATATACTACCTACTTTGTGGAAAGCCCTGAGAGGACTAAGACAAAGCAATCAATAATCTCTGATCTCCAGATAAATGCATTGAGTTGGAGAAAACAGCATGTAAACAGGTCATGTGATGCATGATCATTTGATGAAGGAGAAAATGCTAACAGCTTGGAGAGTTAGGAAAAGCTGCTGGTGCATGAGCTGAATCCTGGAGGAAGCTAGAGATTCTAAGAGGTTAGTTAGGGAGGAATTCATTCTATGCCTAGAAGAAAACTTATGCAGAAAGATGTTCATGCCATAAGTACTGACATTTCAAAAACAAGAATTTTTTATATTAAATGCTATAATAATTTGACAAAATTTAAATCTAATAGAATAATTCTTGCTCATATAACAACCATGGCACAAAGTATAAGATTAAATGTTATGTTTAATAATTAAAAACTCTAAAATAATCTATAAATATGAATTTAATGAGGGTTTTTTCTGACAATCCCATGGCATTAAATAATACCAGTAATTTTAATCCACATTTTACAGACAAGAAAACTGAGGCTTCAAGTCTACAAGTGACATAAAGGAAGTAGGAGAGCCAGCATTCACACTCACTCGCATTTCTGACATCTGGATCAGTGCTTTTTTCATTGCACTAAACTGCCTCTAATTTATTTCACCTAGATGAAAGAATATTAGAGACTACAAAGTACAAGAACATAGTATAATATGTTCATTACTACACTCTTGTGCAGTGTTCTAAGCACTGGAGGAAATAAAAATTTTAAAATATAGAGCCTTCAGTCTGAGAGGAAATTAAGACATTCATGCATTAACTGCAAATAATGGTATTAAAAACAAGAGAACTTGTTAAATTTATATGTTAATATTAATATTAACTCAATATTAATATTAACTCCATACTCTGGAGATCATATGCCTTTGATGTTATTAGAAAACATACTGAAATTATAGAATAAAGAAAAATTTAGCATTCTGCATTTTGAACACAAACCTGCCAGAGAGAAAATTACTAATTAATTTAATTATAACTCATTTTGCTTAGATAAATTCAAAAGGGGCAATCTTTCCCCCTGTTTTGTAAGTCTTTATGGCATAAACCATTTCCACTCATAATTTATAACATTCCCAAACAAAAGACAAAATTCCAAGAGAATCCCTCTATAGTCAGTCACTCCCTCAAAAGATTCTACTTTTCCATCTGGTTAAAAGTATTGTAAATATAAAGCAGGGTGCTTTTACTAATTGAATTAATTGCAATTTCTTCTCTTTTTATTATCTTAATCACTTTTAGAGGAAGGAATCCTTTCTGAATTAACTCAGAGCCGTTCTCTTTAAAAGTTTTTGATAATGATTTTTAAAATATTTCAGTGTAGACACTAATATCAGAACTGAGAGTTAAAGATTGATAAGAGTACCTCATTAAAATTAGACTAAGTCATTTACATTATTTTGTAATATGATAGAGCTTAAAGAAAGAATTGGGCAGTTGGAAGCAGAGAGGGAAGATGGATTTATGTTTCTAAGAGAAATAGCTAGCATTTATTAAGTACCAACTATTTCCCAGGCACTGTGCTAAGTGCCGAGGATACAAAGTTAAAAACAAAACACACATATACAAAAAAACAGTCCCTGCTCTTAAGGAGCTTATAGTCATGGAGGAAGCAACAACATAAAAGATATATATATATGTATATATATATATAAGATATATACAGACTAAATTAGGCTTGTCTT
Organism: Myrmecobius fasciatus; assembly: GCA_023553655.1. Taxonomy (NCBI): domain Eukaryota; kingdom Metazoa; phylum Chordata; class Mammalia; order Dasyuromorphia; family Myrmecobiidae; genus Myrmecobius; species Myrmecobius fasciatus. The sequence goes on from JAJPUD010001580.1 coordinate 374,484, forward strand.
AGAGCAGAGGTACTAAGATTAAGGATAATTAGAAAAGGATTTTTACTGAAGATGGGACTTCATCTGAGACTTAAAGGAAGCCAGCTGAGATAAAGAGGGAGAGAGTTCTAGCCTTAGGGGGACAGGCAATAAAAAGCTCAGAGTTACACAACGAACTGTCCTGCCCTTTAAACAACAGGGAAGTCAGAGTCCCTGGATCACAGAGTACACAGAAGCGTAAGGTGCAATCTAATAAAGAACTGTTACATGAATAAAATATTCTTTGGGAAATGTATGTAGCCTTCTAAAAGAGAAGAGATCCTTATTGATGATTTCATTTCTAAAGAGTTATAAGAAAAAATTGTACTTTTTATGTAGTAGATCTTTTTCTTGTTAAATATTTGTTTAATTTGCAGCATTTCCCTCTGTAGAAGATCAGGTTGTGGGAAAACTGGGAATTTATTTAGTTTTATTTGTTTTATTTTGTTTTGCGAAGAGACTTGCAATTCCTTGGGCAGATAATCCCAGATGTATTTGTGATGATATATATATAAAAATCATAAAAGGTGAGAAGGCATGGAGAGGTTGTGGTATTCGCATTTGATGAAATGTGAAGTTAGTCAAACCAAAGAAAATTGACATTGATTAAGGAGGGAAATCCAAGTAGCTTGAACAGAGAACCTTCACAGCATTTGAATGAACTTCAAAGGATTTCAAGTTTCAATTTTTTCTCAACAATTCAATTTTTCTCAACTTACGCTTACTTGAACTGCCTCTATGGAGATTTCCTAACCAAGGGTCAATTGATAGAGGTAGGCTAGTGAAGTAAAAGAATAAAAGGGCTAGAATTCTGGAGATATCTAATCCTACCCCACTATTTGAACTTAGACAAGTTTCTGGGTCTCCATAGCTATCATCTATAAAATTATAATGGCACTTACCCTACTCTAGCAAAAAGTTGGGAAGATGATAAAAACAGGTGTTAAAAACTGATTTTAAAAGTACTTTTAAAATATAAATTATTTCTAAGGATAGCTTCTAGAATACATAATAAAAAATAGGGTTTTGATTCTAAACCAGGGAGACATACAGAGAAAGAAAATTCTAATGAATCTCAATGCAATATTTTTAAATAAAATAAGTAGCAAGTAGATTCCTTGCTATATATCACAAATGATCATACACTATGACCTGGTGAGATTTATACCAGGAATATAGGGCTGATTCAGTATTAGGAAAACTATCAGCATAAATGACCATATCAGTAACCACAACAACAAAAATCATATGATTGTATTAATTGTTGCAGAAAAAGCTTTGAGGAAAATATAACACCCATTCCAATTAAAAACTCTGTTCCTATTTAAAACTCTGTCTATCCATATCTATTTTAAACCAAGAGTAAACATTAGCTATAAAGGGGATGAGCTTGAAGACTTACTAGCAGTATCAAAATTGAAACAAAGATATCCATTATCATCATAATTATTCAATATTGTGCTAAAATTGCTAACTATAGTAGTAAGAAAAAAAATGAAAGAATTAGATTAGGCAATAAGGAAACAAACCTAATATTGAATCAGCCCTATATTCCTGGTATAAATCTCACCAGTGGTAATTAACAAATCTTTCCAGTACTGGCTGAGAAATAGAGAGATAGATCAGTGGAAAAGACGAAGTACACAATCCACAGTAGCAAATGGCCATAGGGATCTAGTTTTTGATAAATCCAAAGATTCAAGCTTTAGGGATAAGAATTCAACATTTAACAAAAAATGCTGAGAAAACTGGAAAGTAGTTTGGCAGAAATTAGGCATAAATCAAGATCTCACATTGTATACCAAGATAAAATCAAATGGATAATTGATTTAGATATAAAGGGTGATATCATATATCATATATATACCTGTCAGATCCATAGATAAGGAAAGAATTTATGATAAAACAAGAGATAGAGAGAATTATGGAAAGTCAAAGAGATAGTTTTAATTACATGATATTAAAAAGTTTTTGCACAAACAAAACTAATGCAACCAAAATTAGTAGGAAAATAGGAAAGGGGGGGGAGAAAGGGAGGAAAGGAAGTGATTTACCCTAAGTTTCTCTGATAAAGGCCTCATTTCTCAACTAAATAGGGAACTGAGCCAAATTTAAGTCATTCCCTAACTGACAAATGGTCAAAAGAGAAGGCAAGGCAATTTTTAGAAAGCTATTAATAATCACATGAAAACATGCTCTCAATAATTCTGATTAGATAAATGAACATTAAAATAAATTCTGAGGTAACACCTTACACCTATCAAAAAGGCTAATGCCACAGAAAATGAAAATGACAGACAAATGCAGGAAGGAATGTGAAAAAAATGGAGACACTAATAAAGTATGGGTGGAGGTGTGAACTAATCTAACCATTCTGGAAAACAATTTATAACTACTCCAAAAGGATTATAAAACTGTGTATAACCTTTGACCCAGTAATATATTGGCACTGTTATATCTATATCCCAAATGGATTAAAAAAAAAGAAAGAAAGAAAAAGAAAACAGGATCTATTTGAACAAAAATATTCATAGTAGCTCTTTTGTGGTGACAAAGAATTGGAAATTAAGGGGATGTCCATCATTTGGGAAATGACTGAAGAATTGTCATATATGATTATGAAGGAATAGTATTATGTCATTTTTTAAAAGTGACAAGCTGGGGCAGCTAGGTGGTGAAGTGCCAGCTCTGAAGTCAGGAGGACTTGAGTTCAAATCTGGCCTCAGACATTTAACACTTCCTAGCTGTATGACCCTGGGCAAGTCACTTAACCCCAATTGCCTCAGCAAAAAAAGAGAGAGAATAAAAAATGACAAGCTGGATCATTTCAGAAAAATAAAGAAAAATTTCTACAAACTGATGAGCAGAACCAGGAGAATATTGTATACAGTAACAGCAATATTGTAAGGATCATCTGTTGTAAAAGACATAGATATTCTGATCAAGACAATAATTGAAGACAATACCAGAGGACAAATGGTGAAAGATGCCATCTACTTCCAGGAAAGAACTGATGAATCCTGAATATAGAGTGAAGCATAATTTAAAAAAAAACTTTATTATTTTGTTTAATTTCTGCTTTCTTTTGCAACATGGCTAATACAGAAAAATAATAATAATGGTCTTTAGGAACTCCAAGATGTTTGCTGCGTGATTTTAGCAAGGCTCTTAGTCTATATGACTTTCACTGCAAGTATTGCATTGGATAAGCACTGAAGACTTACATGAATATTGAGTTCTCACCTCTGAGAATAAAGGATCCCACCCTTGGTTTTGGCCCCAGATTTGTTCACACTTCTGGAGACATATGAATCCTCCCTGAAAAACAGGTATAAAAGTAAGTTGTTAGAACCAAATGCAATTATTTTGCCTGTAGAGTTCTCCAAAAGAGAAGGGCTTCCCATCTCTTCCTCCTCTACATATAGACAAAATTGCAGGATCCCAAATGGATGAAGATAGGGTCCTATGCTTCGAAGACAGCTGTACCTCCTCCTTAGAGGACTTCTCTCTGTATTGCAGCAGCTCTGAGGAGGAGATTAAAAATAAAGAGAAGGAACAGGGACATGGAGATTCTTGTGGAGTCAATATGAGGGACAACAGAATACCTACAGTCACAGAGCTCTGGCCACACTTTCATTATGAGAAGCCTCTTCGTTTCCTCAAACTCTTTGAGACACAAAAGGGACCATCTAGGTGGCAGAGGGTCAGAAAGAGTCTAAGGAAAAAAAAGAAGGGACAGCATTCCCCACAACCTAATTTGGGGGGTCCCCAGATAGTAAGACCACCAGGCCCAGAGGAATGCCTAACAGATGATGAGACAAAAATGATGACCCAAGTGGTCCCTCAGCCTGACTCTCAGCTGGCTGACTGTTCTCAGGACCTTCACTCAGAAGAGGTGGCCCCATGGCGGTATGGCCCTGCCAAGCTTTGGTATGACATGCTAGGAGTCCCTCCCCATGGGAGAGGTTTTGATTATGGATTTAAATTCCAAGAAAAATCACCAGAAGAGGAGACAACCCAAACAGACCACCCCTTGCTGAAGGATGAAAACTTCCTGATGCTCACTCAGAAATCCTGGGAAGATGATATAATCTGGGATAACAGAGATATCCAAAAATCCATTCCTGATGCCCAAAAATTATCTCAGGCAGGGTGGATTCCCTCTGAGAAAACCACCTTGTTCGAAACAGGTGCCTGTGACCCTTCTCAGCCTGGCGGGTCCATCTTCCTCCCTGAGAATGAAGACCTCATCTATAGCCAATGGGAGGACAACATTATTTGGGATGCCCAAGCCATGCATAAGCCATTGTATCCTACAGTCCTAAACCTTGACCCAAATGATGAGAACCTCCTGCTTTTTGATATTGAAGAGCCTCAAGAAGAAGAGTCCCCAACCCCTAGCCCATTGGCCAAGAAGCAGCTTTCTGAGAAGAGCCAAGTCATGCGAAGATCAGACATCACAGGAGTGGATAAAGCTGAGCAGGCTCCTGCCCCACTGAAAACCAAGGACCCTTGGAACCTGTCCAATGATGAATTTTACTTCCCCCAGCAGCATGGCCTCCAGGTGTCCCTCACAAGCCCTATAATCCAGCATTCAGTTCCAGCCTTAAAACTACTCTCCAGCCTCTTTCCTACCCACATGACACCTGAGCAACTCTGTCAGTTCCATCGACCACCAGTCAGGTGGCTGGGCAAAGGGGCCCACCCTGTCCACAACTTGACTTTTCACATCCAAAAGAAAGCACAGGAACGAGAGCAGGAGCTACAGGCTTCAGGGGGAGGTCACATGTTTTTTATGAAGACAATCCAGGACTTGAGTGGGAAGGATGGAGATCTCATCCTAGCAGAATGGAGTGAGGAGAATCCACCACTCTTGAATCAGGTGGGAATGGCCTCCCAGATCCAGAACTATTACAAAAGGAAAAATGGGAAGAACACTGGACCTCCTGCCTGTAAATATGGGAATCCTGTTTTCTGTTCATCCTCACCCTTCCTAGGGCAATTTCATGCTGGACAGTTCTTACAATCTTTAGAAAACAAACTCTTTCGAGCGCCCATCTACCCACATCAGATGGCAGACACAGACTTTCTGGTTGTGGTGACCAAAGAAGGCTACTTTCTTCGGGAAGTGAAAGATATATTTACCGTCGGGCAGCAGTGTCCACTGTATGAAGTACCTGCCCCCAGCTCAAAAATGGCTAAGAAATACATCCATGATTTTCTCCAAGTGTTTATATATAGACAGTTTAGAAAGAGCCCTTACAGACCTCGAAGAATTCTTATGGAGGATATCCGCCAGGCCTTCCCCAGACTTTCTGAGAGCAGCATCCGAAGGAGGCTCACCAATTGTTCAGATTTCCATCGGACAGGAATCTATCTTAATTGGTGGGTGCTGAAGACCGGATTCCGCTTGCCAAGTGAAGAGGAGCTGAGGGACATGATGACCCCAGAGAAATGCTGTGCTTTGTATAGTATGTTGGCTGCCCAGCAACGCCTTAAGAATGCTGGCTATGGGGAGATATTGCTCCTAAACACGGAGGAGACCAGTGAGGAAAAGGTATGTCTCTATGATGAGGTCCAGGCTGCTCCATGGAACACAACTCAGGCCTTCCTGGCAGCCACAAAGGGGCAGTGTCTCCTGGAAGTGTCAGGAGCGGCTGACCCCACAGGCTGTGGGGAGGGCATCTCCTATGTCAAAGTGGCTTGTAAACCCAAGCAGGAAAGCAAAGCCCAAGGGAATGCAGGGAGAGTGAAGGGTACTGATGCAGACCTTCGACGTCTCACCCTAAAGGAAGCCCAGAAATTGCTGAAGACTTTTGGGATGTCAGAGGAGGAGATCAGGAAGCTATCCCGCTGGGAAGTGATCGCAGCTGTCCGAGCCCTGTCTACCAAGGAGCTACATTCAGGAACCAAGCCCAGAGCCCTCACCAGATTTGCACGAGTGTCCCATTCTTCAGGAACTGAGCAGCAGAGACACTATCAGCAAGAGGTCCAAAGAATTTTTGACCTCCAGAACAGGGTCCTGGCTTCTACCGAGGTGCTGTCCACAGACACAGACAGTAGCAGCTCAGATGAAGAAAATGATCATATGATGGACTGGATGTGTCAGGGAATTGAGGACCTCCTAGAGGGTAAGACCAACCTTCAGAAGCTACAGAGAAAGAAAGAAAAACAGGAATGTCAGGAGCTAAAGCAACTGATGCTTAGAGATGGGGGTACTCACCTCCAAGACAAAGGCAAGAAAAAGCAGCAGGATGGGGGCTCAATCACCTCGGCTCCTGTATCTCTGGTTATCCACCGGACTTATATTGATGAGTCTGGCAAGGAGTATGTGCAGAAAGAGACAGTCCGGGACCCAGAAGTGATCAAAGCATACAGTCTTGTGAGGAGCACCAAAGATGAGGACTTTATCCGCAAGATCTTTCTAGCAGATGAACAGAAACAGCAAGAATTGAGGAAAAAGAAGAAAAGACTCCAAGACAGACTCCGTCGAATCCGTATAGCAGAGGAAAGAAAACAGCAAAGGGAAAAAAGGAAACAGGTTTCCCCAGAGAAACTTCCCAAGCCAGAGGTTCCAAAATTGAATCTAAAAGGTTCCCACATTAAGACGAAGATATGTCCAAAGTATTACCCACCCAAGGACCTGATCCCCAGGCTCAAGGGGAGCAGGAAGCAGGAGGAGAAGGAGCTGGCTAAACAACTCCCTCAGAATTCTCTTATCAAACCCCAAAGAACCAAAAATTTCACAAAGAGAAAACACAAATTTGAAAATACAAATGAGGTCCAAAGGGAGACTGTGAAGGTGAGAGTTAAGAAACAACCCCTGCCCCAGAAAAGGAAGTCTGGCCCTCCCCAGAAGAGAGGACTTGTGCATATGGACCCTAGTGAGGGTTTGAGCTGTATCCGGCATCCTTGCCAACCTACTCTCCCTTGCCCTCCGTCCAAGAGACGTAGAAAATCTCCTCCTCCAGTACTGTCTCCCCAGGTCCTTTTGGAAAGGCCTGAGAAGACTCCTGGGAAGATTTTGGCAAAACCCCCTCAGATGACTCCACCATCTCCAGTCCATTTAGCTCAGAGTAAATCTGAATCTCCTTCACAGTTCATGCTTAAAGACTGGAGTCTTCAAAATTGGCTTCAGCAGGAATTCAGAAGTTTAACGCAGCCTTGCCAGAAAGCACCAGACTTCATGACCCAGCCTCAGAAACCTGGGATCCCTCTAGCCAAGGCAGAACCAATTTCTCCACACCTCCTGTCCCATTCTGCTAGGAAGTCTCAGGATCCTTTAACCTGTTCAAAGCCATTGGTGCATAATTCATCTGGCAAGCAATGCAAAAGGCCCAGAAATTCTCTATGTCCGTCTAGCCAGAAATTAAGCCAGGAACCCACAATTGCTCCCAAACAAGTTTCTCAGGACGTATCAGGCAGATCACTTTGGAAATGCCCATTGGACAAGGATACACAGCCACCCTCCTACAGAAATCAGATACCCCAGCAGTATCCCAAGACAGAATTCCAAAGGGCCTTGCCCCAAAGCATAAAAAGAAGTGTTTTATATGAGGACCTTCAGGTTTCCGACACAGATGAAGAAGAAGAGAATAACAAGGAGAAGGAAGACGTATAGACTAAATGAAGAAATACAAAGATTTTACCCTCTTTTGATATGGGGCTGTGAGGATTTTTGCAGGTGGAGAGGAAACAAGGTGAAATTTTGGAAAAGTCTTGTGGTATACTTGGAAAATTATTTTATTCAGGATAACATTGTACATAATAAAAGCAAGACTGTGTTCTGGTCAATTATGATAAACTTAGTATTCTCAGCAATATGGTAATCCAAAACAATTCCAATAGATATGTTGCAAAACGCCATCCAGAGAGAGAACATTGAAAACTAAATATGGATCAAAGCATAGTATTTTCACCTTTTTTGTATTTGCTTTTTCTTTCTCATGGTTTTTTCCCTTTTAGTCAGATTTTTCTTCTACCACATGTAGTTGTGTGGAAATATGTTTAAAAGGATTATACATATATAGCTTTTATCAGATGGTTTGCTATCTTGGAGAGGAGGGAGGAAGTGGGGGAATTGGAAAACAAAATCTTACAAAAATTTTGAAAACTATCTTTGCATGTATTAAGAAAAATAAAATTTTATTGAGGAAAAAAAGTCATTTTATTTGTAATCACAGGACCTGACTTTTAAGTTTTGAACCTTCCACATATATGACCTTAGGTCATTCAACTATTCTGATCATCAGCTTCCCTGTTCATCTCTAAGAACAGAGTATTGAGCAAGATGCTCTCTAGAGTTCTTCTAGCTTTAGACCTGATGATCTTTGAACCATAAGGGGGGTGGGGGGTGGTAGACACAAGACAGTGTCAACCCTGGAGTATTTCCTATAGGAAAGAGGGCCAAGGTTCACTTTTATATCTTATTGCAATCTTCTCACAAGAGCCAGTGATTCCCTACTGACATCCCTGCCCTTGCCATAGACCAACATTTTCATCAAAGAGATTGCTGTGGACTGAGTCATCCAGAAGATGACAACCAAGCTCAAAAATAATCCCAGGTAGTCCATGGAGAGAAGTGCAGGGGAGATGATACCTTTGCCTGCCTCCTGGCCTTTAAGCCCCATTCTAAGTGTTACAGATGGTTTTCTAGAGGGGAGGGAGAGGTCTTGTGAGCAGGGGATGGGAGGGGATATGACTAAATTCAAAGCCAAGACTACAGATGGTCTCTTGATTATGCCACTTTTTCATCCTGAGAATGAGTTCACTCTATTCAGCTAAATACCCACCTCTAGAAAAAGAACTGATACAGCCTACATACAGACTGAAGAGTACTATTTCTTTCTTTTCTTTCATTCATTCATTTTTAAAATTCAAGTCTTGCACAAAATTACTAATATGGAAAAGTACTATATAATTGCATATGCATATAAATTCAAGTCTTGTACAACATTACTAATATGTATAAAGTACTATGTAATTGCATATGTATAAATGCATAGGATTGCTTACCATTTAGGTAGGAGGGTTGGGAGATAGGGATAAAATTTGGAATTTAAAACTTTTAAATACTTTTTTAAAAATTGTGTTAAATATATTTTAACATATTTAACTTATATTGGATTACTTGCTATCTAGGGGAGGGGGAAAAGGAAAGGGGGGGAAATTTTGGAACACAAAGTTTTGCAAGGGTCAGTGTTGAAAAATTATCCATGCATATGTTTTGAAAACAAAAAAAAATTTAATTAAAAAAGAACTTTTTAAAATTGTGCCAACACATAATTGGGGGAAAATAAAAAATATATTTTATTATTTATCATATATATATTTTAGAATGTATATACACAAATACTTAATTACCCTAGTCTTAGAATCTGGTAAAAATTAATATACACCAAAATACACCAAAAGCAATCTTTAATACTGGATAGATTTTTTAGAATAGTCTTTGGGGGAAGGGAAAGGGAAGACATACCACTAATAAGCCACTTGATACTTCATGGCTCTGAAGGCATGATCCCTTAATTTCTGTTAAGTATTTTGAACTGGAAAAAAAATAAAGTTAAATTTTTTAATTTTCAAATATAGATTGTTACTAAGGACAGCTTCCAGAATGAACATAACAGAAGTTTGGGTATTGTTCTTTGGCTGTCACTGTTTTTAACATGTTGTCTTTCTTGATTTACATTTAAAAGAAAAAAAGCCATATTGTCATTATCTTGTCGGTTTTAAAAGGCAACCTCTGGGAAACAGAAAATATGCCTTTTCTTTGAGTAGTCATTCTGTGTATCCAAGTCTTACATAGCACAGTGTAATGAGAAGGAGAATTTTAGAAAAATAGACATTACACATTGTAAATTGTGTTTTCTGTGTTTCCAACTAGGTTTCCCCAACACACAATCGTCCTGTGGGCATAGGAGAGCAGAGACAACAACAGACTCATTCAGTCCTGTCTTCACCTCCCAGAGGATCAGTCAGCTTAAGGTATGAGTACTGAAACTGCAGAGCAACAAGTGAAATCCCAAGGGAGCCATATAACAATTAGAAATACATCAAGGGAACAGATAAATAAGACAGATAAACACAGATAAAAACAGATAAACCTGTCCTGTGCTATAATAATATAATTAAAATCCCCTTTCCTTCAGTCCCACTTTTTGCATTCATAAGTCATTATGTAGAGTTTTCAATTGGAAGGTGAAGAAAAGTAGTGGTGAAATTTTTAGAATAAGTGTTTTGTTGAAGGACAGGTAAAGAAAGGCATTTATTGTGTTTAAGGCTCTATAGTTATATAAATTAAAGGCGCAGATTTTTACTTTAAGCTATGTTTATTCAGAGCTATCTGCATATAAGAGGTCAACTTAACTTAAGACCAGAATTCATTAGATGATTTTATTTATATTAAAGAAATAGAAGAAAATATAAGTTATCTGATATCAGAAGCAACTGACCTGGAAAAAATGGTCAAGGAGAAATAATTCAAGAATGGTCTTCCTCTCTGAAAATTATAAATTTTTTTAAAGCCTGGACACTGTGCTTCATGAAATCACATATGAAAACTGCCTAGATCTATTTTAATCAGAGGACAGAGTAAAAATAGAATGGATCCACTAATATCCTGCTGAAAGAAATCTCAAAGGGAAGAATCTCAGTAATATCATAGACAAAATCCAGAGTTTCTAAGTTGAAGGAAAAATACTGCACACATCCAGAAAGAAACAGTTTAAGTACCAAAGAAACACAATCAGGATGGCATAGGACCTGACAACTGCACTCTACAAGAGAAGAAATCTTAGAATTCAATATTCTAAAATGCAAAAGCTACTGTCTTGTAAACAAAAACAACTTATCCTGAAGAGTTCAAGGGTTTGTTGTTGTTGTTTTATTGATATTTTGTTTTTACATTATAAACATGTCCAGTTCACCCCTAATCTGGGAGAGATGTAACAAAGTAACACAATAAAATTTACAATATAGTGATCTCATCTGAAAAGATATGCAGCATTCCACATCCGTAGCACTCTCACTCTCACAACTCTTTTTTAAAAATTCTTTTAAAATTGTTCTTTTTAATTAGCAAATTTATTTTCTCTCCCTCCCACTCAGTTGAGAGAGAGAGAAGGAAGGAGGGATGGGAAAGAGGGAAGGAGAAAGGAGAAAGAAGGGAGAGACAGAGGGAGGGAAGGAGAGAGAGGGAGGAAAAGAAGGGAGAGAAAGGGAAGGAGAAGAAAAATAAACTTCTTTATGGCAGACACAGTATGCTTAATCAAACAAAACAAATTCTTCAGTGGTTGTATACAAAATGTTTATTTCATTCTGTACCCTACATCTGCTGTCTCTCGGGAGGTGATAAAACCCAAAACGACTCAGCCCAAAGAATTAGAGAATTCCATTTAAAATAACTACATAATGTTGGTTGGTGGTTGTCCTTTGTTCTCAAAGAGCTCCAAAACAATAACATTACATTGGAATCAAAATACAGTATGTTTGATTATGGCTGATCAGACCATTATGAACTAAGAATGCTCTATCACAAGTCAGGCACAAATAGTCCATGTGAATAATTGGGGTGGGCTCTCTAAAATAATACATCTTGCCTTTCTTTTGAGCTACTTCTACTCTGTAGAGTACAATGCCTTCTATGAAGCATGTATGTCATTCTGGGCAGTCCTTTACTGGCATCTCCCATGTCAATTAACTCCAAAGTTCTTTAGAGAAATCTTGACAGTGTCCTTGTATCACTTCTCTAATAAAGATCCTATTTTCAAGATTTATGAGGAAATTCAGCAAATTTATAAGAGAAAGAGTCATTTCCTAGTTGATAATTGGGCTAAGGATATGAATAGGCAGTTCTCAAGGAAAGAAATTCAAGACTGCTTATAGACATATGAAAAAAAATACTACAAATAATTAATATATAGATAATTTTGTATTTAAATACTTCTGAGATTACATTTACACCCAACAGATTAGCAAAAATGACAAAAAACAGAAAATGGTAAATGGGAGAAACTGAGGGAAAATAGGCACATTGATGCAATATTGGTGAACCTGTGGATGGGTACAACCATTCTGTATTTGTTTTTGTTCAGTTATTTTTCAGCCCTGTCTGATTCTTTGGATTCCATTTGGGATTTTCTTGGCAAAGATACTGGAATAGTTTGCCATTTCCTTCTCCAGCTCATTTTACAGATGAGGAAACTGAAGCAAACAGGATGAAGTAACTTACCCAGAGTCACATAGCTAATTAGTGTCAGAGGCTAAATTTGAACTCAGGAAGATGAACCTCAAAGCAACTTAACAAGTATATGCACAAAAAATTACCAAATAGAGCACTGCTAAGCCTAAATGTGAAAGAAATCAAGGAAGAAAATATTCCTAAATGTACGAAATTGTTTTTAGCTGCACTTTTTGTGGTTAGCAAAAAAGCTGGAAACTAAAGTCATGCCCATTAGTTAAGAAATAGCTGAATAAGTCAAGGAATGTGAATGGCATGAATACTTTGGAAGGAAATACATTATTTCAAAAATACATGGAAAGATCTCTATGAACTGATGCAGAGGGAAGTGAGCAGAATTAGAAAAACAATTTCTGTTTCAACATCATCATTTTAAAAACAATTTTGAAAACTGTTGTAAATCAGTTAATGAAATGATCAGAATAAAAGCAGTTAGAACATTAATATCACTTTAAAGAAAAACCTCAAAGGAGGATTCTGAGAAGATGGTGGAATAGGTCAGATAATTTCAAGCTCTCCAGATTTCTCCCCATAAACAAAACAAAATTATGCCTCAATGCAAACATAGACCAGTGAAAAATAAATAAAAGTTGGGGCAGAATAGTGTTCCTTCTGGGACAACCAGAGAAGATCCTAAAAAACATCTCAAGATGTTCAACTAGTATAAAGTATAAATACCTCCAGGCTAGTTCTTCTAAAACAGCAAGCTGGGAGTTCCAAGGCTTACTGGGTTCAGAGGAAACCTTAGCCCCAACTACAGGAACTTTCACTTCCTGAACAGTATTGGAAGTAGGGGATCTAAGTATAGGAAAATTTAGGGAACCTCATCTGTTAAGGAATGTCAAGCCTCAGGTGTGCTGTTAAGACTTAGCCCTGGGTGAGAAGGAACCAGCACATGCCAAGTGAGTGCAGAAGCAGTGAAGCACAGAAGCTGCTGGCTGTAGGACCTTCAGGAGGATGAAATAATTGATTTGGGGTTCCAGGCCAGATGGAAGAACTGAAGTGAAGCCAGAGGCACCATCTCCCCTACACATCCCAGGACTAGAAATATTTACATTAGCAAGCTCTTATTTTTTAAAAAATGAATGAGCAAACAAAAGAGAAAGAATATAACCATAGAAAGTTACTGTAGGAATAGGGAAGACTGAGGTTCATCTTCAGAAGAGGATACTGAAGTTAAAAAAAGCCTTTCCTACTCCAAAGAGTCACATTAAATGTGATTCCCCAAAAAGAATTTATAGAAGAGATCAAAAAAGACCTTGAAAACCAAATGAAAGAGATTGAGAAAAAATTAAAAATAAAAAACTAAGAACAATCCAAGAAAAATAAAAAAATTATAAAAAGAAAATCAACCAAGAAATTATATATTTATATATACATACACACATATATGATGAAAAATAGAAGAGAATGTGAAATATTTCAGAAGAAAAACAATAGATATGAAGAATAGATCAAAAAAAGAAAACAAAAATAATTGGCCTAACTGAAAGCTATGACTACAAAAAAAAAAAAAAAAAAAAAAAAAAAAAACCTTGACACAATAATACACAAAATAATTAAAGAAAATTGTCCTGAAGTGATAGAATAAGAAGGGAAAGTAGAAGTGGAAAAAAATCCATTGATCAAACATCTGAAAGAGATCCTACAAAGAAAACATACAGAAACATCACTGCTAAATTTTGAAACCCCCTGATCAAAGAGAACATTTTATAAGCAACAACAACAAAAAAAAAATTTGAAATATATTGAAAGTGCAATAAGAATTGCACAAGACCTATCAACAGATACAATAAAAGACCACTGATTTCGGAATATTACATAGCAACAGTTTAAAAAAAGGATATAATACTCTCTAAAATCTATAAAGAAATAAGAGGGGTAGGGAATAGGATAAGACAAGGTATAGAAAGGCGTGTAGATTAAAGGGAGTGGGATAAGATATATGAATTAATAGGAAAAGGATAAAGATGGAGGGAAAAAGGGAGGTTAAGATAAAAGAGGGATATTTAGAGGGAAGTTAGTGGGGTGTTAAGTAATATCAAGGCAAATTAACCAGTGGAACTAAAGTAAAAGAGTTAGAAGGGATAAGAAATAAGGGATATGTACAAACATACTAACAATGATCTAGACTAGAATTCATTAAGAAAAAAAAGTTGGTGTAGTAATTATTGATCTCAAAGTCAGAGTTAAAAAAGATTCAATCAAGAAAGAAATCTACATTATAAGTCAGCCATATTAATACTGGTTTAGAACAGTATATGTGTGTGTATGTAGATATATATGCATGTGTGTATGTATATATGTATATGCATACATACACATGTATACATAAATATATCTGTGTTTAACCATTGGTGCTTGGGGGAAGTGAGCAAAAGGAAAGGGGGAAAAAGAATAAAATAAAAAGTACACAGCAGAGAACAAAAGAAAATCTACAAGAAAGCAAAGATGGATAATTCTTAATATAATGTGTTCTATTATTACGTTCGCTTTCTCGTAGTGGAAATTTATTGTTACATGTTTTGAATCCTCCCTTATGTTCTGCACATGACAATTTTTTCTATTTTGTATTTGTTTTAAAGAAAGAAAGAAGGATATGAAATATGGACCACAACTTTTCATGATCTCTATTGACATTTGCTTGCATTGTGTTGCCTTTCTCTGATTTTCTTTTTTTCTTGTAGATAGGATTTTTCTTGCATAACTTGTCAAGCATTTCAACATTATTAACATGTAGTGGACTTCCTGCCATCTAGGGGAGGGGAGGGGACTGGGGGTAAAATTTGTAATGGAAAGCTTTGTAAAGATCAATGTTGGGGAACTACCCATACATATGTTATACAAATAAAAATCTTTAATAAAAAAAAAAAAGAAAGAAAAACGAGTTTTGGAAATTGTAGGAATGATGATCTTTACAAGGACTACTCATGATTCCAAAGGACTGATGATGAAAATCAAATGGTTGAATATTTGTAAATATGTAAAATGCCCAGAGAATTTAAACAACCCAATTTCAAACTATGCGTGGACTCCCAAAGAAAAACCTCCCAAACCAGATAGATTCACAAGTAAATTCTACAAAGCATTTAGAGAACAATTAACTCTAATATTATGTAAAAATAGTTTGCAGAAATAGTAGAAGATAAGCGATCCCACCAAATTCCTTCTATGACATATAGTCTTGATTCATAAACCATAAGTTAAACCAGAAAAAGAAAGTATAGTTCAATATCCCTAATGAATATTAATGCAAAAGATTTTAGCAAAGATTTTACACTGTGATTAGATTAGATTCATACTAGTAATGCAGTTATTTAATAAAAGGAAGACTTTAAACTTTATTTCCTATATTAATAATAAAATGAGCAAAAATCATATGATCATATCAAGAGATGCAGTAAAAGCATTAAACAAAATATATCTATTTCTGTTACAAAACACTAAGATGACATGGGAACTAATGGAGTTTTCATCAAAAA
Organism: Myrmecobius fasciatus; assembly: GCA_023553655.1. Taxonomy (NCBI): domain Eukaryota; kingdom Metazoa; phylum Chordata; class Mammalia; order Dasyuromorphia; family Myrmecobiidae; genus Myrmecobius; species Myrmecobius fasciatus. The sequence goes on from JAJPUD010001580.1 coordinate 390,225, forward strand.
GATAAGTAGTATACTATATATCTAAAATGAAGAGCTACCATTATATGTAATGTAGATAAATTAGAATCATTTCCAATAAAATCAGATATAATAATGATGTCCATTATAGCCACTTCTATTTGACATAATACCAGAACTGCCAGCTATAGCATTAAAACAGGAAAAAATAATTGAGGGAATAAGTATAAAGAAGAGGCAAAATTATTACTTTTTGTAAAAGAAATGATAGTGCACTTAAACCTAGCCAACTAAAAATTAATTGAAACCATCTTCAGCAAACTTATGTGATATAAAATAAATCCACATAAGTCATCAGCGTTTCTATAGAATACCAATAAGAACTGGTGTGAATATAAAACTATAGAGGAAAAAAATGGATCTTTAATAGAATACAGGATTTTTGTGTATTTCTCGTGAAAAGCCTATAGCTGAGAAAGAAGAAATTGTTCAGACATTCTTGGCTTCCCATTAGGCATTTTCTCAGTATTTCATTCCTCACCTTATCTCCAGCACCTCACACCCATCAAAGCAACATGGCACCCTTGTTATGACCTCATCTTCCCAGGTTTCTCTGAGACTGCCTGCTCATCATTTCTTATAATACAATAATATTCCATTATATTCACATATAACAACTTGTTCAGTCATTCCACAATTAAAAGGCATCCCCTCAATTTCCAGTTCTTTGCCAACACACACACAACACACACCAACACACACAACACACACACACACATAACCTGCTATTGATATTTTTGTGCTTGTAGGTTTTTTTTCCCTTTTCCTCTGTTTTTAATTGTGGGTAAGGAAGGGAAGAGAGATAGCAATGCCAAAAAGAGGTCAAATATTTTTAAATTCACAGATGAGAACAGAAGGAAGTTCAGAAAGAAACACAAAAAAGCAGGATAACCTTGAAATGAACATGTGGAATTTATTACATACTTTTGAAAAAGGAAATATGAAATAGAGATTCACAGTTTCATATGTGATCCTTTTATTGTACTCTTCTTTATTTATGAAAATAATTTTTTTTGCTGTTTAAATTCAGGGGAAAAAAGAAAGAAAAGGAAACCTCAAGGTGTAACATTATTTTATGAATATTTAAACTCTTTTTTAATTTAAAAAAAAAAGTCATGCATGAAGAATCATACACTTAGATCTATATGGTACCTTAGACACCATTTAACCCAATACCCTCTTATTACAGATAAAGAAACCAAAGATGAATTGTTCAATGACACATAGGTAGGAAGCAGCCAAAATAGAACTTAATCTCAGGTCCTCTGACTCCAAAGCCAGTGTTTTTCCCACTGTACCATATACCACCTCCAAAAATGTTTAGTGGAGTTCCATCCCCAACCCAGAAATAGGGAGGTTGAAATTTAAGAGGTACAGAAAGGTGTCCAATTATCTCGGCCTAACCACTGTAATTCAATGATACAATTTTCGAAATTTAATAATCATTTGAAATCCCAGATAGTATTCCATTTCTTCTTAAGTTTTTACTAAGGGTTTTTTTCTGCTTTTAGGAGACAAATATATGTCCAGTAAGCAGCACAGTGCTTAGTACATAGTAAGTATTTAATAAATGCTTACTAATAAATTGAATATAATAAGTAACATTTATGGAGAGGTTCCAGGTTTGCAAAGCACTTTGCACAATTTGTCTCATTTCATCTCCACACAGCCCTGTGAAGTAGGAACTACAGATATTTTTGTCCCTGTTGCAACTGTGACTCAGACAAGTGAAGACTTTTGCCCTTGGTAACACGACTATTTTAAGTGTCTGGGGCAGGATTTGAATCTAGAGGTTCTCCTAATTCCAAGACTTGCTCTGCCATAGTGTGCACCTTTCAAGAGAAAGTCCTGAGAACTGCCATTGATTAAACTCTTCTTTTCTGTCTTACAGAAAGCCACGGGGGGAGGGCAAGAAATGCCGGAAGGTTTATGGCATGGAGAATCGAGACATGTGGTGCACTGCCTGCCGTTGGAAGAAGGCCTGCCAAAGGTTCATCGACTGAAGAGCAGAAGCCTCAAAGGTGCGGGGTGTGGATGCCCAAGAGCCTGCCTACAGCTGCCCTTGACACTCTTCCTGCCCTCTCCTTCCACTCCTGGTTTTGAAAGGAGCTTTTTTGCATTAACCACAAAAATGCATTCATAGCCAAGGTGAAGCCCTTCAAGAAACCTGTGTGTGGAAGAACAGCAAAAAAAATTTTAAAGTAACTAGCATCACCAACCAGTATCCAACCTGGAGCAGCTATAACTTTTTTTTTAGTTTATAAAAAAAAAAAGTTAATCTTTTGCTCTGTGACTTCCTTACCACCCTGGTCCCAGTAGATCTTGTAACTGTACTGTGAACTTCTGTAGCAGTTAAAACAACAAACCCTTCTTGCCCTAGAATGGAGGTATCTTTTGCTATGTTTTCTGACTAACATACCTTCCAGGATTTTTTTCTGACACTTTAAGAAAACAACCTACCACATAAGCTACAGTTTATTCAACAGCATTTGTACAAAGAATGGACTCTATTCCTTAATTCCCAATGTGAACAGTCTTGCTTCTCTTTCCCATTTGACTCCTTGGAGCCATGCATACTCTGCTGTGCTATAGGGACAAACAGCACTCATGATTTCTTTTCCATTTGGGGTTTTCTTTTAAAAAAAAAATGGCCACACACCAGAAGTCCTGTGGGAGCTATTAACCTGTAAGCCCCTTGGGACTTTTAAGAACACATACACAAAAAAAAAATAACAAATGATGGAAATCACCAGCAAACTTCAGCCACAAGCTGAGATCAGGAAATCCAATTGTCATCATTGGTACACATCTGGGAGCTTCATTTGGTTTCCCAAGAAGCTTTTTCTAATTGCTTGGCTTTCTATGATGTAGTGGCCATGCCATGAGAGGCAGCATTCTGCTTCTCTCCACCTTGTTTCAACTCCATCAAGAACTGGTCCATGTAGCCATCTGGGTAACCCTTAATCCTTTTTTTCAGGGATGTGATCCAAACCAGCAGCTCAGCTCTGTTTACTATTATTGCTTGTTTGTGAGACTGTTGCCAGTGTAATGGGTCACTAGTCCTTTCCACAAAAAAAAAAGAAAAATTCTACAACTGTTTTCAGAAAAGGTATAAAAATCAGAAATGTCCCATACAGATAAACCTGTGAGGCTGGCTTTAAATGCAAAGCACAGCTTACACAGTGTCATCCATTCTAAAACATCATTTTGAAGTTAGAAAATTAATTCCTATTTTGAGTGCACTTTTATAGATTTTTATGCTTTTGCATGTCTGGTATATGGGTTAATGAATACTATAGATCTTTATTGGGGTTAATGCAAGATACAGACCTTTATTTTTTATCATTTGAAAAATTTGGGGCTATTTATTGATAATTATCTGCGTGGAGAAAATACAGTAAACAAAAGGAAAATGCCATGTTGGATGTATACAAGGTGTAGTTATAGGAATATCTCTGTTTAGTAGGGTTAACGTTTTAAAAAAAAACGTGGTATGTGCAGGATCTAAGGCCATAGCTTAAAAAAAATTATTTGAGAACTAGGCCCAGCCCTACAAATAAGTTAATTTTCCATCCAATCTAAAACTTATTGCCCTACTTAAACATTTACTTTCTCCTACCCCTGTGCAAAGAAGAATAGCACCTTAGAGATGTATTGTGTAGAACTCGAAAATTATCATCAGCCATAGGAATGTTAAAATAAAATTGCACAAAGGAAGGGTGTTACTGTGTTTAGAAATTGTATATACTTGTATATACAAATTTCTAAAATGAAATCTTTATTATGCCTGATTTTCCTTTTTATGCTTAAAAAAAATAACAAAAGGAAGGACAGGTAGGTTGCACAGTGCAATATTCTGGCCTCCATTATTTATCCTTACTTTTTGGCACATAGAGAGAACCATGGTCTTTTGTTTCTTATGAGTTAATGACAAGCCTAATTTTACCATTTCTTTTTTAGTCAATTCTACTGATAATTCTTTAAAACTCCTTTAGCTCCAGATACTAGAAAACATCTTTTGTACAACCTCACTCAACTTTAGTACCAGAATTCTTGGGGGAAAAGTACTTTCTAATACTAGCTATATAGTATGACTTTCCCTGGTCAGCCATGAAAACAGTCTTTGAAAAATTCCATCTTCTTCTCACCCATTTATTTGTCCCTAGTCTCACCACCCCCTCAAAGAACAAGATTCTTTTTTTTTCCCCTCTCATCATTGTGCCTATCATACAACTGTCTTAAACCAAGATAACACTATTCACCCGCTCAGTAGGATGGTTTTATGTATGGTAAAGGATTTGTTCTGATTTCTTTTATGACTAGTAATATGATCAATGATCAGAATTAAGGCCTCCGTCTATGACTATAAAATGGAATTTTGTCTTCTCTGTGAAGCTCCTTGACCTATTTGCAGATAGAATCTCTTCCTTGGTTTTGTTTGTCTGATTTATTAGCTGATAATGAAGAACTGAATTCTCTACATTCCATGAGATCTAGGTGTAGGAGAGAGCTCTGCACAGCATCAGTTTCTGTGGCCATTGTACTCAACCCCTACCTCCACCCCCATCTATCCCCACTTCTAGGGAGATATTCTATTGTGGATGTTCTCCAGAAATACTTTAGATAACTTTCCCTCCCCAACTTCTGTCATCATCTGATTTTCAGAACCAGTACAGTGTAACGAGAGGCATCCCAGCCACTTACTTCTCTAGAGTGCCTACACAAAACATCACTTCGGTTTAAAGCAGGAGTTCCTAACTTCTGGGGAGGTCGTTGACTCTTTTGGCAGCCTGGCTAAGCCTATGGACCCCCTCTCAGAATAATAGTCTTAATAGATATTGTTATAAAAGAAAATCAATTATGCTGAAACAAATTACCAAAATACTTTTTAGAGCACAAGTTTATAGATCCCAGGTTATGAACTCCAGGTTTAAAACCATTATTGTTCATACTGAGTCACCAAATCAGCCAAGGATGAGCAATACAAAAAAAAGGGGTGCAGAGATTTTCATTCTAACTGGTTTCTAGACAGCAGGTTTTTATTGAGCACTAGACTATGTTCCAAGGCTGGGGATATATAGCCCTGACTTTACTTTCATAATACATGTCCACATAGACATATAAACAACCCAAGCCCCATACTTTGGTATTTGAGGTAGCTGGGAGATGTGATGTTTTTCCAAGAAATGGGGAATTGTGACTTCTTAAATATAAACTTAGGAAGGTTGTGGTGGTAGTGGTTGTTGTTTTTAATCCAAAAAATAACTCCAATCTACAAAAACAAATTGTTTTATCTATTTTTAAAAGAAGGGTAGTTTGGTTATAATTATTTATCTTGTGCCAAATTAAACTCCACATTCATTTTATAATGTTATGTTGGGCAATATATCATCTTAATTCTTCATTTGGAGGTTGGAAGAAGAGGAAGGAAAGAAGTTGACTTCATTCTAAAAGCTCTAGCTACCCCCTTGCTACTTATGTAAATGCCTCATGCAACACACTGGAGCTCTGCCCACACAGAAAGAGTGGCAAGAATATGAATTAAGGTCCAAAAATATTTCTAAAAGCATCTCTATGATTGTCACTTTGATTTTTCACAAAGTCTCCTGTCTTCTCTATCGAGGGCATTTCTTTACTGCCAACACTGTAGAGCCCGAATATCTGAAAAGACAATGATACTCTATATGTACTGTGATCAGCATGGCCACTTCCAAAATCAGGCATCCTTTATCTTAATAATTCTTATAAAAAGCTTTTGCCAAAGCTCCTCAGTGCTTTCCAGTAGAGATGTACCAAACTTCCTTGAAAGGAGAATTTGAAAAGTAGAGAAGGTTCCCATAGGAGGACTCAGGTGAGAGATGGGGGAAGAGACCTTCTGGAAGCACAGGCAGGAGTTCATCTACCTTGCCCAGATTTGAGTGGTGCTATGACCAAACTGATTTTAGGGGCTCGCCCTTGCACCTCAAATCATGGCACCATCATGGCTCTCTGAAAAGAAAACAGACTGTAGGCTCATCTAAGGAAGAGGGAAAAGCCCTGAAGAACAAAAGCTTCCATTACCTGAATAGAAAGGTCACCTCTCTTCCTAACACAAAACACAGCACGGATGCTCCCACCCCATCATCCCATACATGTTGGCCATTTTTTCTTCTCTAGTTGGGAGCACTGGGGGTGGTCACAAGCAATGAATTCCCTCACCCCGCATACTTTGTGCTCTGCAGCATATTTTTGTCCATAAACTGTGACCTGGGAGGCACAAAGGGAGATAAATGCTGTGCTGAAGTACCACTTTTATTACAGAATTGCCTTTCTGGTCATAACTGTTATCTGCAAATGAAACTTTTCAGCTGAGTGATGCAGTTGTTATAGGCCTTTGACTTTCCATGAAATTTTAGCAGAAGGATTCATTTGCATAGTAGAAATGAGTTCTGAAAATGAAGTCTAACCTATGAACTTCAAAGTTGATAATTAAATGTAAGTGGACTCTGTCTTTTACTTTTACTAAGCTACACTGGAAAGCAGCTCTCAGTTCTAAATCCAGAATCAGTGCTGCAAATGTTTTAATTTTTTTTTCCTCTCAGAGGCTTCAATGGAAAGGGAAAAATGCAGCATTCATCTAGCCTGAGAAGTGACTAAAATTGTATATAATAATAGCTCGCTTTTAGATAGTGCTTTACCATTTACAAAGCACTTTACACACAGTCTCATTTAATCCTATGAGAGCAGTAGGGCAAGTGTTATTCACCCTCCTCTCGCTTTTAATATAAAGTAGAATACCTTGATAATAGTTGCAAAATAATGTAAATAGTACTCATTTCCTCAGGGAAAATTAAAGGGCAGAACATTTGTAAATTAGGTCTGGTGGACCCTAACAGGAGTAAGAGTTTTAATATGTATTTTTAGTGTTTTTTCTAGTCAAAGCTATGTAGCAAAATGAAGATGATGTCTAAATTCAGAGAAGACCACAGTAAAGGGGAGGCCACTGTCTTAAGTAGCATGCAGCTCCTCCCCTGCCGTGTGAGTCTCCCTTAAGGAATAGGTATATATTTATAGCTGATCTGAAGTTCTAAGATTGGAATTTGAATCCCAAACAGATATTGCCTGTGGCTTCTCCAGCCCTGCAGTTGTTTGTTGACTTTGTATAAAGCTTTTTTGAATGTACTTGTAAACATGAAGTTTTGTCATCTCCTTCTACAATCCCTCGGTTAAATAGCTATATTATATAAGTGGAAGTCTGTACAACAGAAGCAGTTTAAAATGTGTTTTGCACTCCATAGCATGCTGTAGTGCAAACCTAGAAGTACCTTCATGGGTAAGGTACTCCTTTCTTCCAGATCCTGTCAAATTTAGATCGATCTTTCTTCATGTCTTTTGTAGCGCTGACCCAAGTGGAAGCCAGGTAGAATTCATGAATATAAATGAGAGCCAAAGCAGGGTAGGATTCATGAATATAAATGTGGTTGTGGAGCATGTTATAGAGTGCTCTAGGCACACTGGACTACTAGAAATTCATCTCCCTAAGAAAACAACTACCAGAACTGCACATAACAAACTCTCCACCTTCCTCAAGCCTACAGCAATTTCTCCTTGTTAGAACTTCTTGGTAGAGTCCTTTTGCATCTCAGTTTGCTCATTCAAGTAGCATTAAAACTTTTAGGTGACATTATTAACACTCACTCTCACCCGGATAGCTTATAGAAATAAAAATTACTCTAGACTAATGGGTTTTCTCTGTATAGATATCAATCCTGCCTCGTAAGTCCCCAGGAAGCATAAATGCATGCTTTTCCAGGCTTGTGTTTCTCATAGGAATGGTAATCAAAGGAGGGATTATTCTTCTGATCATTTTTATACATTTTTTTTAAGTTTGCTTGTTTCACAAGACAATCTCATTCCGTGTAACTTTGTTATTAGTCTGGGATTCAGAATGATATTTGATCAAATCAGTATAAATTTAAATAACACTAAAATTAACTTAATTTGGTTTTTGTTTGTTTGTTTAAACCTATTTAAAAACCTCCACCCTTCTAAGAAGCAAGAGACTCTACTAATAAGCTCTGGTGCTTGATCTCTCTAGGGGACCAAAAACATTTTTCAAGATGCCTGGTGCTTTGTCAGCAGCACAGGCTGCATCATTGTGGTCAGAGGAGATGCAATTCATCTCCATGAAGCACACCTAGAGCAGTGTTTCTATCAGGTGAGGAGGAGCAGGAGCAGTCTTTAATACTAACAATGCAACTCACTCCCTAAACAAAGGGCTTCACCATTTGGACTCCCGGTGATTGGTCACTCCCTAGGTCTCTTATCTCACTGCAGCAAGGACAGGAATAGGCTAAACTGAAGATGTACAATTAAGAGAATCCCTAAATTCATAGCTCTTCTTTTCCACTGTCATTACCAGAACCTAAAATGGTGTTTCAGAGTTCTGTGGGGTGAAAAAGACATCCCAAAAGAGACATTTTCTATGCCATTTTAAACTAACAGCTTTGACAGAAGCACTTTTTTTTTTTATTGGTCATGTATTTACTTGTTTAAGACACTCAGTATGAAGTTACTAGCTGCCAGTGCTAGAGATAAGCTTATTCTATAGGAATTGTGAAAGTGTATGTAATGTGAGAAATCAGTCATCACTGGGTGAGATGAGATTTTTTTTAATCTATCAGCCCAAAGATAGAATTCATGGGGAATCATCAAGATTTGGGGTTCTTTAGTTCCCAGAATTAATTATAATCTCTTTAGTGACGCCTCTCTCTTAACAAACCAAATGCTTACTCTACTGGCATGAGAAATATACTCATAAGGGACAGCAGATTACAAGAAAGTGACTGTATTCTCAAGAGTCAAGTAGGTTAATCAAAACAAAAATTGTTTAAAATTAAAAGTGAGGTTGATATGCTAGAGATCTTAATTCCTGCCTAAATATTTTTGGCTTTATTTAAACAATACTGCAGTATCCGTGTATTTTAATCAGATCTATTCCCAGATGCTTCAGATGTGTCGCCTAGGTTTTCAAGGGGGAAAAAAATACCCTGACAATCTCAAATTTGTGGGGCAGTTTAGGTGTTACAGTGGGTAGAATTCCAGACCTGAAGTCAGGAAGGCTCGACACTTAACTAGTTATGTGACCCTGGACATTTTACTTAACCCTGTTTGCCTCCATTTCTTCATCTGTAAAATGAGCTGGAGAAGGAAATGGTAAACCACTCTAGTATCTTTGCAGAGAAAACCCCAAATTGGGTCATAGAGAGACTAAAATAACTGAACAGTCTTAAGTACAAAATGGAATATAGAGGGTAGATGCACATCCAATGGTCTACCTCCTTTGAGGTAACCAGGAAGACAGACAACCATGTGGACTCAAAAAGGCCTTAAAACTGAAAATTTGAGGGATTATGCTGGATCCAACCACTCTAAGTGACATTATATAATTCATTTAGGAAACTGAGGTCCAGACATGAAGTGACTTGTTCAAGATCACAAGGGGTAGTCAGTGACAGAGCTAGGTTTCAGTCACAGACCGTTTAACTCCAGTGCTCTTCCTACTAAACCAAGCTGGGACCTGGAAAGCTTTGTATAGCCCATAGATCTTGGTGATACACAGGTCAAGCTCCTAACCAATTTTTATTACTTCTTTTTAAACCAAAAATATTTGTTTCACCTGAAGGTAGACTGAGCCTTACTGAAGGTATATACAGTATATTCTGTAGTCAGAGCCAGCATCGTATCCCATCTCCCTTGGTCTTTCAGTCTCATGCATGGAGAAATTAAAAACTTTCACTGTTTAGTGAAGGGAGAAGTCAGTGAGATCATATCTCAGAAGAAATTATTTTTTACTGAAGACAAGTTCAAAAATGTGATCTCCTCAAACTTCTGTCTAAACAAAAGTCATCAAAGCCTGATCAAAGTTAGCTCTCCTGCTGGCATTGAGTACCCAGTAGCACTGAAAAAAACTGCAATTGTAAGCTTTCTTACTAATATAACTACCGAAACCACTGTGACGAGAAGGGGGGTAGCCCAGGAGAGCTGTTGCACCTTTAGAGCAGCCAGCAAGGGAGTCCTCTGCAATTATTGTAAGATAACACACTTTGCTTTCTAATGCCAAAGCCCTTTGCCATCCTCTCAGCCCTTTTCCATGTTCCTTCCGTCTCCCCACCCAACAAGTTTTCACTATGAAACCACTATTCTTATCTGACCTAGTAAAATTCTTGTCACCTTACTACAAAACTTTTGTGTATATTCTGGAGCTTTCCCCTGGATCTCAAAGGGAGACTCTGTGCAAATATTAAAAATGCATACTTACATAAGCTTATCTGAGGGCAGTTTAAGGAATTAGCCATGGCTATATCTTGGAAAGATTAGTTAGAACGTTATTCATTCATTTGGATAGCTAACCTAAATAATTGTTAAATCCTATGTTAAAATTGAGTGCTATTAGTTTTAAAAGACAATGTGATTTTTAAGTTATTCCTAAGTAAACTCTTGGAATTAAGTCTTGAAGCAGTCCTTGAAGGTTAAATTGAGAATGATTAAAATCTGCTCCTTGTCAGAGTCAGTTCTAGGGCAGATCCAATGGATTAGGTTCTAAATTGATCAGGGAAATTTGTCCAGGAACATTTGTTACCCCAAAGCTAACCCATATGCTGAGATGAGCCTGGGGATCAGCTTCAGAACTAGTTCAGATTGCAAGAAAAAGAAAACAAATCTTCTGAGATAGTATAAAAATTAGTTAATAGAGCAGGGGTGTGATAGAGCTAATTTGAACCAGCTTGTGAAAGCTGATTTTTAAATTTTTAGTGTGAGATTGACAAACACTACAAGTTAGGATTTGATTTATTGTTTTGTTGGTCATTTAGATTTAAGGAAAAAATTAAGAAAATTTTACTAATGAAGATTAAGCTTAAAAAGTGTGTCATATGTACATTCCTGGAATCAGTCGTTAAATACTTGCCAACCTACCCCTATCATGGGGGTCAATGTAGAATGGAAAAGGTGCCCACGATTTACTTGTGGTCTTGGACTCAAGCCCCCAGACAAGCCTGAATAGAGAGTGATTTCAGGATGGGAAGCTAGGTTTACCAAGCATCCAGTTTAGAGAACCTTCCAGTGCTACTTCAGAAGGAGCACATAGCCTACTTCTTGCTATAAGAATTGTCAGATATCTGTATATTAAATACAGATTTAATTAATTAATTAATTACAGAATTAATCTTCTCAATTTCCAACATTCCTAGCTGAAGTATCTTCTTTACCACTGTCAAAAATGACTCTAAATAACAAGAATTTTATTCTTCAAACAGATTTATGGCAATTGGAAAAGAATAACAAAATAAAACATGAAAACAAAATATTCTACCTAATTAATCTGCATTCCTCATTACATAAATACAAATCTTGACATTTTAAACACCAAATAAGTACCAAATTGCCAAGCAAAAGTTTTTCCTACCCTGAAAAAGTGGGGTTTCTTTGCTTCTAGAAGTTTCCTTTTTTTTTATTTACCATGGGAGTAGATGAGTACAAAAATTAAAACCTAAATGAAATTTTAAAGGGGGGAAGGGAAGAGCTAATTTAGGAAAATAAAATGTTAAGTCAAAGTTGAATATTCCCTTTATTGGAGTTATTCAAATTCTGGTGTAGTGTAAAAAAAAATGAGCATAGTAAATAGCTTAAGGGAAATGATGTATTAATGGGTTATCTTCACCCATCTATTACTTTATCAGCTTTGATCCTTAGCACCCTCACTAATTATCAAAGAGCTACCAGAGGCTTCTGGAAACCTTGCATCCCTGTTCCTTACTTTCAAGGAGGTGAATATAGTACTATAGTGGCTCCCATTATGGGAAATTCATCATAGCTTACTAATTCAATTATTCTGGTTACATATTCATAAATTCACATGTCCCAAAAGTTTCTTCTGTAGTGAATTGAATGTTTTAGATATTGTTTTTCTGATGTTAAATGTACAATATTAAAAAGAAAATTTACACCTCCTTAAGTAATGTACAGGAAATATACACCCTAAAAAAATCTTATTTTGTAGTAGCTGACAACAGCTTTTTGACTGTGTTGGGATTATAAAATTATCTGGACAAATGGATGGAGAAGTGTATTGATATATACCTGAAAAGTGAATCCTTTTCAATTGACTTGGCATATAAACACTATAGCTCTGGAAATCTGAACTTTGCACAAACACACACACACACACAAATAGAAAGCTGCAGGCTTTTGAAAGAAGACAGCTGAATACATTCTGCTGCTTTCTTTTTTTTTACAAATTCTATCAGGTTTAGCACCATAGGTATAGTTACTAAGTATGTTCCAAAGAGTGGCCCCTTTATTAATGCTATCAAAAAATGCTGCACAAAATTCTTAAGTCTAAACATTGCATTTGATTCCCAGTAGCCATTCTATTTTATTCAGAAAATTAATGAATAGATATAGCAGCTCAGGGAGAAGGTGAAAAGGTTTATCTATTAACAGGATATCTTCCTTTCTTTTGATCAGATTTCTGAGGGCTAATTCTTACCTTTTATTTAAATTGTCTTTTCTCTATCACTGTTTATTTTTTAAAGGCAGGACCATCACCACCTTAGAAGTGGTGAGTGAGCTGAAGAAAGAAAAGGATCATCTATCACCTAGTTCTTGGCCTCAGTTTCCCTGCTTCCCAGGCAATGGGAAATGTAGAGTTTGAAGGGGTATGTTTTCTTAGCAACCACTTGAATATTTTCTGTCCTTTGAGTGGCTCAGTCTGATTAATTGAACAGCCTAGCTTATAATGAAATGTTGATGTTTAAGCTATTTATCAAAAGAATACAACCACAGGGCCATATTTGCACAGGACAGCAGCAGCCTAGGAGTATCTTGCTGCTGCTGCTGTTATGCAGCTGATTTACACTTCTGGGTCAAGAGAAGGTCCACTGGGGGTTAAATTCATTGTGGCTGGCAAAGCAAGTCCCATACCTGATCATCACCTTCCTTCAGGGAGAAATTTCCATCTGTCTGAAAAGCTTAGATGATCAGAGAACAGCTCGGTGAATGCACAACCTGCTTTATTCACCACAGAAATGTCTGTTTGAGCTCTGATAGCTGGCAAAAGCAAGATAATCTTTTTGTATTTAATAACTGTTGCATTAATTGCCCACTCCTATCAATAGCTTGGTTGTAGGGAAAAATTAAATGCAGCAATCAGAACCAATGACTTTTATTCCGGAACAAAGATCTTATGGAAACCCACATTTACAAGGACCATTTCATATTTAATCTCCACTCACTTCAGGGCATATTCTTAACTCTTCATTGCATAAGAAAATGGAAGAGCCCTGATTATTTGAATAAGCAATGTCTTCTCCAGTATAATCACTTTAGTTTAATCATCATGAAAGGAGAAGGCAATTGTGACCCCCAAACATTTTTAAACACCTCTACAAGGCTGCACAAATTTTCTCCTCCATTGGAACTCGAAATATGAAATGTTCTGGCTAAATTTACGATGGATTACAACATTGTAGAGAGGAAAGATTGCCCTCAGCCCCAGTTTGCTGCTGCCTGAATTCATGTTGCAAAATATCCCCTCCAAGATATCAGCATTATCTAATGATAGGATTTCCTCAAATTCAGGATGAAAAGTATGACTTTATGAATCAGATTCTTGTTTGGTATCTTAAAATATTCTTTAGCTTCTTGAATATTGATGGTTCTGACTTTTATCAATGTCTGGGTAAGAAAAAGACCTGGTTAATGTATTCACAGAATATTTTGGAAACCCCCTTCACCTGCTGTTGGAGAGCTTTAGAAGAGACTTAGCAACACAATATGGATTTTAGGGACTAAGGTAGGTAAAACTCAAGAGCTCAGCATCCTGGAAATATTCCTATTTTGTGTCTTCAATCACTGAAAACACCCTAGACTCAAAATAATATAGGGATTTGGATTGTATGTTAGCTATTTAAACTATACTATTCATTACTAAACGTTTCCTTGCAACAGAAATTTCTTGATATGCCCTAACTTTCCTATTTTTCTACATTAAGTGGTTAGGAAATATTCTGCCATTTAGACATATTCTATATTGAGTAACCAGGTCCTGGTGCAGTTTCCAGCACGCTAACTGTATCAGCAACCCAATAGACTTTTTAGAAGAGCTCAGGATAAGAAGAAATTTGCTAGGTCCCAAAGGGTTCATGAGCACTATTAAATGCAACTACTGAGAAGGAATCAGTAGCATTTTTCAGATGGGGGTGGGTGGGAGGACATAACTACTACGGCAAATCTCACCTGCACCCAGCCCATATTGAGGTTTAAAAAACCTCTGCTCCTGAAAATCAAGCCATCTTTTAACTTTTAACTTTTAATTTCAAACGCCAAATCCAAAATCAACAATATAACAAAATTATTATTTGTTTTTAGAATGGGATACATAATAGATAGAAATGCTGGCCAAGAAAGCCTAGGTTTGGGGGTGATAGCTATGTGATAGAGAACAAAGAGAAAAAAGAAAAAAGGGAAAGTAATAAATCTTCCTATTATCATTAAAGTGATACTTTCTTTTTAATTAGGCACTGATTTTGAAGTTAGATGATTAGATCGTTGGAAATACAATGTGATGGGGAAAGTGATGGTGAAGAACTTGCTTACAAAAGTCTTTAATATTAGTGAATGAATGTAAACAGTTCCAAGCTATGCATTTTCATACTTTTCATCAATTAACATGTATTTTGTATGGAGTCCAAGTAAGCTTTTTGTTCCCCATAGATGTTTATCATTATTGCAAATATTACATAAAAATTTTGACTGCATGTCCTCACTGGGAAGGTTAGAAGCCCATCTATCTAATTTTTTGAACTGATGTGCTTTTTTCAAGTCACAGTGCATTTAACTTCAGACTGTCATCTTTATGTAATATACAAGTCCATCCATTTTAATGGAGAAATGACAAGTGTTTTCTATTTTACCCATGGAGCAAAATGCTGACTATATTAAGTGTATATTCTTTCTTTAACAAGTGTGATAACTCGGGACTCCAAACTGTATACAGTTTGTAGGTACTTGCATAGGATAGCTGCAATATGAATGCAATAGATGTTTTCTTCCTCTGTGTGTGTGTATGTATGTATGTATGTATGTTTTTTAAGTCCAAGGGTGAGGGTGGGGGTCTAAAAGATTTGGGTTATATAATTTCAAATGAATAACATGGAAATATTTTCTTCTTTAAAGCAAACCATTGACTGTTTAAAAAAAAATAGCATGGAAACATTTTCCTTTGTTTCAGAATTCTTTATGGATCACATGCCCCTCTCCTCATCCAGTTGTACTTGTGTTTCTAGTCTTTTCTCTAACATTTCCCCATTTGCTCCTTTATCAGAACTTGTCTGTGTTGCTTAGTGTGAAAAATACTCTTCTTCATTTGCCCATTAATAGGACACACAGACTGTTCAATTACTTTGCAATCCTGACCCTACTTTGTGTCTAGAAAGACAGTTTCTCAACCATCTGTGACTGCTGTTTCATTTCACAATTCACTTTTTAAAATATGAGAAAAGAGCTTCCAAACCTGATACTTTGGGTTATACTGGATATATTTGCTATATATTTAGAAGGTATGGGGGGAGGGGTGTCTTTTTATATAATTTTTAGCCAAATTCCAGTGTTCTGATGATTACTTTTCTGGATATCTAACTGTAAATAAAGCCTGTAAAGATTCAGGTTAAGAAACATAAAAATGACTGTTCATTGGCTTTGTGCTAGCTTTTGGCATATTGTACATAGATTAGATTAAAAGTTTAAATGTTGGGGTTTTTTCCCCTAAATGCTGTTACTCTAAAAACAAAAACAAACCTATTTTGAATGTTTTGGAATTTGTTTTTTTTTCCTTTCCTTTTCATTGTTTTGGATTTTGTGTGTTGATAAAAATTAATACATGTTTCCTAAAGATTTAACACCAGGAGAGAAAAACAACAACACACTGGTGCTGTTTAGATCATGAGAACAATTTTAAACTGAAGGTTTGTGATGTAAAGCTGTCCACAATGTACACACCAATTAAGCTGCACTTTTCCTAAGAGACCAGCCACAGTCTACCTGAAATGGGCTTTCAGAGGACCATCACATGTTTACAGTTTCTGTTGCCCATTGAAGTGTAAAATAGAGAAATGACTCCCTCCTCATTGTTACATATTTGATACAGTAGGGACAGGGAAGCATTCAGTTTAAGTAGAAAGAACAATTTGTAAGAAAATCATTTAGTCAGAGTTCTCGAATCTTTGGGATTTCAGATTTTGTGATGCTTGGATGTACCAATAAATATGCTGTTGCTTCTCTTGTCTAACAATATGTCTCTGGCCTGTGTTTTACTGTTTATCATTATATCAAGAGTGGCCCTCACATAAATCTGGTCTAGGTCTCAGCCTTTCAACCAACCCATTCTGACCAACTGTAAGGATGTCCACAGACGAAGACTCTAAATGCTCTTGTATCTGATACACCATCATGGAGTAAGTCTAACTTTCCCATAATAAAAATATTTGTGTATCTGCTTCTAGTTGTCAGTTTATTTAAGCAAACAGTAGCTAAGTTATGTATAAGAATAGATTTCATGTTTCCTAAAGAAGTAATTGGGGGTTTTACTTCAGTACTTCCAATGGGTCTATGATCTCATCAATGTGTTCAGTCCAATGTGATCAGAACCAATGAGTTCAAATATTGACCTATCAAAGGATCATAGTTTAAAACTAAAAGAAATCTTGAAAGCCATAAGGTCCAATATCCTTATTTTACAGATGAAGAAACTGAGACATAGAGAAGTGACTTATCCAGAGTCATAGCTAATAAGTGTATAAGTTGTCCTAAATATTACACCATGCAGCCTCTCAATCTCTACATAGATTTAGAATTGGAAGGGAGCACAGACATTGGCAAAGGACTTTTGCCAGTCTGTGCTCCCTTCCAATTCTAAATCTTCTAACCTTGAATTCTCTCATAAATATTCCACAAGGAGTTCAACCAATATGCTAGGCCTTTTCTCCGTATCTTAATATTGCATAGATAGCTGTACATCTTGTGAAGTGACGACTCCTGTGTGGTCTGACTCCTTTTCCAGTCATTTATCTATCTGAAAGATTTACATTGCTTTAACCAATAAAAATCATGCAGAAAAACTGAAAGACCTGCCTCTTAAACACTGGGATACCCCTTTGTTTTAAACTATAGCCAATCAATGAGAAAAGATCAGATTTTTTTCTTTATACAGATGTACATAATGGGCCATCTCTCACAATATTAACCTTGGAAAGTACAATTTAGACTTATATTAATGGCAATGAAGAGAAATCCGAGGCAAGTAAGCAAAGAAAACTCCAAGTTAGTAAATAGAGTAACATACTGTGACCCAACATTTTTGAAAGGCCATTTGAAAGGCTAAAAACATACCAGAAATAAGAGATTTTCTCAATGTCTGCTGATTTAGCTAAAGATTTACATACACAGTAAACTCTATTCTCTGGCTCTTAACCAGCCCTTCCATCTACATAGAGAACCCTACAATATCAGAGTTGAAAAGGACCCACGGGATCATAGGCTAGGACATAACTGGAACATCAATTTCTCCTGATATATTAGATTGTGCAACCATCACCTGAAGAGCTCAGGAATAACTCCCAAAGTAGCCCAGGCCATTTTGGAGCAACTCTAGTTATCAGTAAATTCTTTAATACAGCAAATTCACATCTGCCTCCCAGAACCTTCCATAAATTATTGGTCCTAGATCTGCCCTTGGGGATAGAGCAGAAAAAAAGTAATCGATCTTCCACATACCCTTCAAATGCTGACATTTGTCATGCTGACAATAACTATGCCCCCCTCAATTCCCTTCTCCAGGCTAAATATCCCCAGTTCCTTCAAACAATCCTCATGGGGCATTTTTTTAGCTCCCTTACCATTGTTTTTCCTCTTCTGAGCAAGTTTCAATTTGTTCCTTAAATGTGATACCCAGAATTTATGTGCTTTATGTTTTACAAAACTCTTTTTTACATAAACTCTCAATTGATATGAAATAGTAGATTGGGACTCTGACCTCCCTTGTTTTAGGATATTGTACTATTGTTTATAAAGCCTAAGTATGCATTCCTTTTCTTGTTACCTCACACCGCTGGCTCCTGTCGAGCTTAGAATCTACTACAACACTCAGATTTCACATGAACAATCATCTAGTAAGATCAATCAACAGTCATTAATTTTTTAAGCCTCTCTCTATCTCCCAAATCCTATACTTGTTCAACTGGCTTTTTGAAGCCGAGCTTAGTGTCTTTTATATTTATCCTTACTCAATTTCATCATGTTAGATTTAGCTCCATCATTTCTACCAGAATTTTTTCTGAATCCTACCTCTCCTCTCCAGTGTAGTAAGCATCTCTACCAGCCCCATATAATCTTTCAATTTGATTGATTTTAAAATGTTGAATAGGAGAGGGACAAGGCCTTTGTCCTGATTTTTCTTTCATCCAAGTCGAGGGCAATCTGGTTTACAAAATGAAGACCATGCTTGGGAGATCCTAATTGAGATGATTTTGTTTTGCTAGCCAAGATTATTAGAAGCAACTAGCTTCTTTAAATAAAAGAAAGAAGTGGAATCAATCACATCTGAAAGTCAGTCCACTTTCCCTCGTTTCAGATTGATCTTTTCACTTGAAGATTAGTTTTGTCCCTTCCCCCCTCCAATAATAATATAAGAGGGAGAAGCTGAGAACTTTTAACTCACCTCCTCATTAAAATATTCACCAAGTGGGATTGCCTTGCCTTTGCTAGAGAAGGTCCAAATGATGTACTGTCAGATCAATCAGAAGGAAGACACACTTTAAGAGGCCTTATCAGCCCTCATTCTTTGGCTCAACTGGAAACAGATCAGAAATCCCTTTATTAATACGTTTGGTGCCCTATTAATTATATCTTGCTTGGAGAATTGCCTTAGTTTAACCTTTTGTTCAATTTCACTCAATTATACAAATAAAAAGCTTTAATTAAAAATAATTTTAAAAATTAAAAAAAAAAATAAATTTCACTCAAGACAATGTTTAGTCAGCTCCAAGTTCACATAAATATGCTATCTTCTGTTTTACAACTATCCATCTTGTCCACAAGCATAGCATGAAAAATTTTGCCAAATTTCATGCTAAAAATCTTACTATACCATCTCTGTGACATTCCTCTGACCTACCAACCTAATGTGTCCAAAAAAAAGTTAGTCTCACATTATTGTTCTTAATCAATCTATGCTAGCTCAAAATGAATAATACCTTGGTAAGAATTCATAATCCATCCTTTAATTATGTCTTCTTCTAGGATTTTTCTAGGAATTGCAGCCAAGCTCACCAGCTTGAAGAATCCACTCCTTTTGAAAACAAGAAATTTGATTATCTTAACAGTCACACCTTTTACCTTCTCCATAACTTTTCAAAGATAAACAACAAATAAGTTATCCAGGCACAATGCAAAAGACTGACTGTGTTTGAGCAGGATTCATCATCCTAAGTGAACCTTAGTCTGCATGTCAATCAATAAACATTTAAGTACCTATGTGCCAGATTCTGTATTATGTAGTAGAGATGCCAAGAAAGGTGACCAAAAAAAGTTTTCAAGGAGTTCAGTCAAATGAGGTAGACAACATGTAAACAACTATATACAAACAGGCTATAAATACAATAAATTGAAGATAATCAGTTGCTAGCATTGAAAGTCTTGCTTGGGGATCAGGATAAAAAGGTAGCAAAGACATTTCAAAAGGAGTAGAGCTCAGGAGTACAAGGCACCAAGTTTCTACCAGGAATCAAGATAATTCAGTGAACAGGAAGTACTAACTGCCCCAAACCAGAAAACTAACAGGATCTGAGTATGACTCTGACATAGGGTAAATTGGGTTCTCTGGCTACTGAACACCAAATGTTTGGAATCAAATAACATAAAAATTTGAGCTTCCCCAACCATGTCCAAATTGTGCTACCTATATTTTGTCCATCTTCATCTTCTGACAGGTGAGGTTTTTATCTTATTTTGCCTGGGACTAGTGCTGCACATCACTTTCTAGGTTTTTCCAAAACATGCTGACACACTCGTACTTGCCCTTTGCCCCTATCTAACTCTTCTTTATGAGTAATTAAGCATTAATTTGGTACCAGAAACTGTGCTAAGTAGTGAGGGCTAGTGAAGGCAAAAACAGACCCTGCTCTCAAGGAGCTTTCGTTCTAATGGGAGACACAACATGTGAACACTATGTATACCCCAAATGTATACATTATAAATGGTAGATAATCTTAGAAGGAAGGTATTAATTCTTATAGAATGTTTTGAAAGAAGCCAAAATCAACCATTACAGAATTGGAAACATTCAGTTAAAAAAAAAAAAAGCAGAAACTCAGTTGTTGGAATATCCTCATTGGGCACAAAGGTAATCTTTTTTCTTTCTTTTTTTCAAATTTATTTTATTTAAAAAAACAGAATATGAAAAAAGAAAAACAGAAAAGGAATACAAAACAAAAGACAACATTGTCATGTGCCCAGCAAAACATCAGGGAGAATTAAAAATATATAGCAAAAGATACCACTTTAAGAAATTATATATATTAGAAGAAATTATATTCATGAGTGTCCATCTTTTCTTTACTTCCTTGTAAATTGTTCTTGGGTTTTCTGCTGCCTGCCTTTTTGCTTTATTTTTTTTCTCCCTTTCATTCCCCCCTACCATCCCCAAACAGGTTATAGTTAAGAAAGGATACATTGATATATACATACATAGATATACATACATACACATACATATACATATATACCCCCACACATATATCTTTCCTATCCCTACTGACCCCATAAAGGTATTCTTTTAGAAGAAAGTTGACAAACACACATATGGAAATACAAAATTGCCTGTGACAGTTGATGTAAAAGTTGTTACCATGGAAAATCATAGGTGCACATAGTAAAAAGGTGAAATATAGAAGATATCCAGCCAAGGAGACTGAGAAAAAGTGATCAGACAAGTAGGAAAATGGCCAAGAGAAAACAATGTCAGGAAAACTCAGCTTGAAGAGCACACAGGAGGAAAGGATGGTCACCAGGGTTCAGTAAGATAAGAAAAAGCCATCATGTTTGACAAATAAGACATCATTAGTAATTGTGGGGTTTCAATTAAGTGATGGTATCAGAAATCATATTGCAAAGGATTTAGAAATGAGTGACAGTTGAGGAGACAATAAGTACAAACAGCTTTTTTAAAGAATTTGGCAATGAAAAAGAGAAGCAATATAAAACAAGGGTGCAAAAGTACAAGATGGAGGAAACAATTTGATAATCATTGTTTTGAGAAAGATGACATTGGCCATTATTGGTTGGCAATATCAATATAAGTCAGCAATGTAATGTGACAACCAAAATTTTGTACTATCTTGGGCTGCATAAAGAGAAGCAAAGTTTCCAAGAACAAGGAATAAGTGAACATTCCATTCATCTCTATCTTGGTCAAACCTCACTTGGAAGATTGGGTTTAATTCTGGTTGCCATGGTTTAAAAAGGACATGGATAAGATGGAAAATTACAAGAGGACAACCAAGATGGTGAAGAACCTTGAATCCTTATCATCTGAGGGTTGGTTGAAGGCTATGGGAGAAGGAGAACTGAAGGCAAAGGAAGGACTTCAAAAATATGAAGAACTATGTTGTAGAGAAGGGATTAAACTCGTTCTTTTTGGCCTCAGAGACAAAGGATAGAAAATGCCAGGAGACCAATTTAGGCTTGATGTCAGGAAAAACATCCTAACAATAAGAGCTATCTAAAAGGGGAATGGGCTTGTATGGGCATGTATGATTTAGACTAAATGGACCCTGAGAATCCTTCCAACACTCAAATTCTATGATTCTTTGATCTTCCTAAAACAAAAGAGTTCAACAAAGTTATCAGGTTAAGAGTAGGATTTGTGCATAATGGGGTTTTTTTGGTTTGTTTCTTTGTTTTCTTATTTG
The DNA here is from genome assembly GCA_023553655.1 of Myrmecobius fasciatus. NCBI lineage: Eukaryota > Metazoa > Chordata > Mammalia > Dasyuromorphia > Myrmecobiidae > Myrmecobius > Myrmecobius fasciatus. The sequence continues at coordinate 412,247 of JAJPUD010001580.1, forward strand.
GAGGAACGATGATCAGGTCCTTGCAAATAAAAATTACATATAAATCATTATTCTTTTTTGTATGGAAAGCAAAGAAGGATGAGAAGATGGTAAGGAAGAATAATTTATTCTTATTATCCTGGCACATTTCTCTTTTCCCAAATTCATGTCACTACTTCAAACATGATAAAAAGTCAATAAATATTTCTGTAATAAACAAATGACTACACATGCTTCAATTATTCTTCAAATTCTCAAACCTTCATCAATGGTGTCTTCCATAGACACAGATACAAGACAGTATTAGATAAAAGCAAATAGTAGATGATGCTAGATCTGGTTTTAGAGAACAGCATGAAACAATATATAAAACACTCCCTCTGAAGAAATATTTGGGTCTAATTTCTGCCTTAGAGACTTCCTAACTGCACGGCTTTATCTGAGCCCACTTAATGTTTCTGAGACTCAATCTGCAAAATGAGAATTCCTAGTTTACAGTATTGTGCTGAAAATTAGTTGATGTGACTTCTGATGTGACCATAGATCAGTTTTGTGATTTCTGGTGGTTCTGAACTGGTCCAAAATTTTTACCAAAAAACCTTCTGTTTTCATAAAGAGCTATATAAATATTAGCTATCATTAATGTCTTATTTTTAACTTGCTTGACATAGTTCATATAGAAATGCTCCTGAACAAGTTACAGTGCTGCTATTATTAATGTATATTTATATCCTATGGATATACAAATAAATAAATCATAAATACATAAGTAAAACAAAGTGCTTTTATAATTAAATAAAAGAACAAGGGTATAAATTTATTTTCATTACGCATTAGGATCACTGAAAGCATTGTACTGGAATACAACTCCAGTAGTAAATAGAATTATGGAAATGGTATGTACCTAAATAATGTTCTCACATGATTTTATTTCTTCCGCTATATCTCAACATTTTGATTATTTTTCCCCATATAATTTGGTGACTATGAGTATCTAGTATAGCAACAGCTATTAAAAATATTATTAAGTTTTTGTGGCTCAATGTTAAATTCAGGTTACTGTGGGAGTGATTTGATATATGATAATGCTTGAGTTCAGCTGCAGTTTATTATTTAAAGTATCAAAATAATTTTGAGGTTTATATTTATAATATGGGAATTTTTCATGTGTTCAACTATGAAAGATAGTGAGCTTCTGATCTATAATTCTACCCAACATGTTTTGCTAGGATTCATAGCACTGCAATATTCACAGCGCTGCAGTATTCAGTGTGTGCTAATTTTTTATTTTTATTTTTGCAAAATAAGTGTTGTGTTGCATAGCTTCTACCATTTCTTTGCATAATTAATTTGATTGATGTTCAATCATTCAGTCATGGAGGGACAGACCCTTCTATCCTCCACTATCTCCTAAAATCTGTCTAAGCTCATGTTCCTTATTTCTATGACACTATCTTATCTTCTGCCATCCCCTTCTCCTTTTGCCTTCAATTTTTCCCAATATTATGGTCTTTTCCAATGAAGACCATCTTCTCATTGTGTCACCACAGTATTTAAGCATCATCTTCAGTATTTTACCCTCCAGTGAATAGTCTGTATTTATTTCTTTTTTTTTATTTTAAGCTTTTTATTTGTATAACATATGTATGGGTAGTTCCCCAACCTTGATCTTTACAAAGCTTTCCAATACAAATTTTACCCCCAGTCTCTTCCCCTCCCCTAGATGGCAGGACGTCCACTACATGTTAATAATGTTGAAATGCTTGAGAAGTTATGCAAGAAAAATCCTATCTACAAGAAAAAAAAAGAATCAGAGAAAGGCAAAACAATGCAAGCAAATGTCAATAGAGATCATGAAAATGTTACGTTGTGGTCCATATTTCATGTCCCTCTTTCTGGGTGTATATGGTTTTCTTCAGTGAACAACTGGAACTGGTTTGAGACAATTCTTTGTTGCAGAGAGCCATGTCCATCAGAATTGATCATCATGTAATACTGTTGTTGCTGTACATGATGATCTCCTGGTTCTGCTCGTTTCACACAGCATCAGTTCATGCAAGTCTCTCCAGGCCTCTCTGAAATCGTCCTGCTGGTCGTTTCTTACAGAGCAATAATATTCCATAACATTCATATACCATAATTTATTCAGCCACTCTCCAATTGATGGGCATCCCTTCAGTTTCCAGTTTCTAGCCACTACAAAAAGGGCTGCCACAAACATTCTTGCATATGTGGGTCCCTTTCCCTCCTCTAAGATCTCTTTGGGATATAGGCCCAGTAGAAACACTGCTGGGTCAAAAGGTATGCACAGTTTGACAACTTTTTGAGCATAGCTCCAAATTGCTCTCCAGAATGGTTGGATCCATTCACAGTGCCACCAACAATGTATTAGTGTCCCAGTTTTCCCACATCCCCTCCAACATTCATCGTTATCTTTTCCTGTCATTTTAGCCAATCTGACAGGTGTGTAGTGGTATCTCAGAGTTGTCTTAATTTGCATTTCTCTGATCAATAGTGATTTGGAGCAACTTTTCATATGACTAGAGATGGTTTTAATTTCATCATCTGAAAATTGTCTGTTCATGTCCCTTGACCACTTATCTATTGAAGAGTAGCTTGAATTCTTATATATATGAGACAATTCTCTATATATTTTAGAAA
>JAJPUD010001581.1:0-61508 GCA_023553655.1 Myrmecobius fasciatus
TATTATAACATAATTAACATGTAGTGGATATCCTGCCATCTAGGGAAGGGGTGGGGAAGTTGGGGGGAAAAATTTGTAACGGAAAGCTATGTAAGGGTTATTGTTGAAGAATTACCCACACATATGTTATGCAAATAAAAAAATACAAAAAAAGGAAGAAATGAGAAAGAAAATTAAGTTCAAGCAAACTACAACAAAAAGAGTGAAAATACTATGATGTCATCCACATTCAGTGCCCACAGTTCTCTCTCTGAGTGTAGATGGCTCTCTTCATCACAAAATCATTGGAACTGGCCTCAATCATCTCCTTGCTGAAAAGAGCCATGTCCATTAGAATTGATCATCATATAATCTTGTTATTGCCATGTACAATGATCTCCCGGTTCTACTCACTACTTCCCATTTTTTTTCATGCAAATCTTTCCATATCTTTCTAAACTAACTGAGCTCATCATTTCTTATAGCACACTAGTATTCCATCATAATCATATACCACAACTTGTTCAGCCTTCCCCAGTTGATGGCCATCCTTACAATTTCCAGTTCTTTGTCACCACAAAGAGAGCTGGTACAAATAAATAAGGACAAGAAGGCCAAGGAAGACAGGAGGTAGAGGTGGAAGGGAGAGCATTCCAAGAATGGAGGAGGGCTAGTAAGGAATATGGATTGTCACATGTAAAGAGCTGTATATAGTACAGAACAACTGGAACATAGAATATATGCAGGGAAATCAAGTTTAAGACAACAGGAAAGACAGAAAGAGGTCAGATTATAACATTTTAAGTGCCAAAGTATAAGTGGGAAGAAGATAAGAATAAGGTCCTATTAAAAGGTTAGAGAGTGAGAGCATTTCATTTAGATCAAGAAAGGTTTCATGAAGGAAGTAATACTTCAAATAAACCTCAAAAATTGGGTAAAATTTCAGTAATTGGAAATGTTGGAAGAGGGTAAATATGAAGGACAGTAAAGACAACATCACAAATGGAGGAAGTCACAGGCCACACTCAAAAGCTGATGAGTGGTATAGTCTTTGGGGTCTAATTGGGGGGGGACAGAGATATAATTTGGGTTCTGTTGGTGAAAGCAATTCATTTTGTCTCTCCTCTTTCCTGTAGCAACTGACCCTGATATCCTGAGCTGGGTGACCCATGACATCCTTCCTGATGAGGAATGCACCAAAATGCTTCCAGAAAAAATGTCAGAAAATAAAATGTGTGTGGGATTCTATGATAATTTCATACGTCCATGCCAGGTAGTTCATCTCTCCTTCTGTGATGGCCCCTAAATGGAAAAAAGACAAAAGAAACAGGGATGAGGGTGATGTATCTGTGGATAGCAAAACAACAAGTATAGAAACATCCCTCATTAGTCCATCTCTTTGATTGAACCGGAATCTGGAGTCCTAAAGTAGGGAGGGAGAGTTATCCAGGCAAAATAGACCCAGAATGTGGGTCAAGTGCATTTAGGCTTTGCTTTGTATCTCTGCTGAGGAATGGAGGATACATGCATAGAAAGATAGTAATAAGGATAAATTCTCAAAGCCCCTGGACTCTCCTGCTGGAAATCCTAAATATAGGATTGTTAGCTACTAAGGGACATCGAGGTGGCACAGTAGATAGAGCCCAGGGCTTAGAATCAGGAAGACTCATCTTCAGATCTCTAATTTGCCCTCAAGAAAATTACTAGGCAAGTCAGTTAACTTTGTTTACTCCAGTTCTTCATCTGTAAAATGAGCTGGAGAAAGAAATGGCAAACCAGTCCAATATCTTTGCCAAGAAAATCACAAAAATAATTTTCATAAAGAGTCAAACATGACTGAACAACAAGATGCTATATTTATTTCCACAAGAAATCTTAGAGTTCATTTAGTCCAATCCCCTCATGAAGCGACTTGTCTATAGTCACTTAATGGAAGAGGCAGGATTTAAACTTGCCTCAGAGATTGTCATTGTACTCATCTGCTTATTTTGTTGTACCTGTCTGCTTAACAAATCTCTTCCCCACCCTTTTACTAAGAATTATTCATTTTTCAAATTAATTTTTTCAATTTGGAAGCATATATTTTTCTCCCTTTCATGTCCCCATATGGAAAAAAGGAAAACAAAATTCTTATAATAAAAAATCATAGTTAAGTTAAACAAATTCTTATATTGTCCAGGTGTAGAAATGTGTTTCATTCTACCAGAAGATATATAATGTAAATAAGGGTTGATATATGCATTGATCACAGTTCTTAAGCTTTTGAAAATTGTTCGTGACTTCCTTTTTTCTCTTAATGGCAGGAAATCACAGCTGTTCCAGCCATATGTGATGGACGGATACATGGGATTTTAACCATGTCATACGGATGTGTTCTGCAAGGAAGTGGTGGTCTCTTTACCAAAATTCACAAATACAGACAATGGATCCAAAATGTCACTTCTTCCTTTTAACTTCACCTTCTGGCCTCTCATCTCTCCAGCTCTACCCACAGAGCTGAAAAAGAATACCAATAAAGAACCTTGCTAATACTGAGTCTCTGATTAACAAGTTTGGGCCATGACTTGTTGGTTCATAAAATAGGCCCTAAGAAACACTGGGTAATCAAGGACTGACACTCACTCTCCACCTCTAGTCAAGGGTAGGATGCAGAATGTTTGAATACATGTCTTACCACCCATTTATTCTTGTATTCATTCATCATCCATTCATTTACTTGGCAAATATTAAATTCCTACCACGTGCTGAGCACTATAAGGGATACAAAATTTAGACAAGACACAGTTCCTGCTATCGTGGAGCCTGTGATTGTCCAGGTGATTGAAACTCTAAAACAGATAGCTGCAATATGCAGTGTTGCATAAGTGCATTAGAACTATAACAAAATGCTGCATAAGGTCCTGAAAATAGTCTATTTCCCTTAGACTAAGAAGATTTTTATATTTGAAGGGAGAGATCTGTATCTCTCCCTTCAAACACTGACATCTACTTAGATCACAGTTGTGGACTTAGGTTCTGAAAAGGAAAAGGTTTACAGAATATTCCCTTGAAAGGTAGTCTCACTCTGACCCTTTGAGGTCGCCCTGGCCATCCCTCCTAAGGGTTTCTTCAAGTCTCTAAGCAATATATCAGAGCCATTCTGGCTTTCAATCCTTAAAAGGATTCTTCTATTGCCTCATCAGAACAGAATCTGTATGGCATCATAAAGTGTATCCTCCTATTATCTCTTCTGGCCATAACAAGTATGGGGGGAAGCATTAATACTTTGATCAATATTTTAGGTACAAGTTCTAGTAGAAAAATGTTTTTACTAGTTTATCATTGTTGTAAATCCAAGCATTTTGAAAACAGGGATGGGAGATAGGAGGGAGAAGCGAAAGAGGGAAAGACAGAGACATAGAGACAAAGAAACCCAGAAAGACATGGGAGGGGAAGAAAGGAGAGTGGAGGAGGAAGGGAGGAAGGGAAGGAAGGAGAAAGAGGAAAATGGAGCAGGAGAAAGAGGAGAGGGAGGAGAGGTGATGTACTCTCTAAACAAAAATATGTTGAAATAATCGTTCTAGGCATTATGAGTGAGGAAAACATAAAAAATTGATGAAATATTTTGGGTTTAACATTTTACTTCATCTCATAAAACTTCATTTGATAGTCACTTGCTTTTTTTCAGGAACAGTCCTGCAGCATCATTCTTTTAAAACTGCTCTATGCCAAATTTGACGACCTCTCAGAGGTTCTCCAACTGCTTACAAGTGACTTGAAATAATCAAAGGAATTTCTTCCTCCCTCTGATCCTTCAGAAAAAGAGAAAAGAGAGTTTTGCTTTTAGATCATAACAATAATTCCATCAGGGAAAAGAAGAAAGCAATGGTCTTAAATAGACGTGAAATAGTTCTTTTGTTTCATTCCTATTATCAATCCATATTATGGGGCCTTAGCTTTCATTCTTGATTTTTTACACACTTTACTAAAGAAAAGGAATTGGGTTAAGAGAAAGAAGGTTAAGTCTGGGAAAAAGAGGAGAAATATTTATTTATTAATGGTTTCAACTAAAAAAGTGCTTTTTGATGTATTTCTCCATTGATGGGAGGATCTCTGTGTTTGTGCAACTTAGAACAAGTTTAGAGCAAAAGGGGGAAAATGAGTGTTTTTCACCCTTCTGTTAGAAATGGCTGTAAAGAATCTCTAGCAAATGGATTCATAATCTTTTTTGTATAATCCCTAATAGACTGATAAAGCCTGGAAATCCTTTTGCAGAATAAAGTTTAAAATGCATAAAGTAAAATACATAGAATTACAAAGGAAAGAATTACATTGAAATACATACAGTCTGGAAATCCTTTCTCAGAATAAAGTTTCAAATGCAGCAAGTAAAATACATAGAATTACAAAGGAAAGAATTACATTGAAATTCAATGTCAATTTATTTTAAATTCAAAGGTCCCAGATCAAAAATGTCTCTAGAAATAATGTAGCAGATAATGCGTGCACTGCCTTTGTGTTGATTCTTTTGCGTTGATTCCTTCTCTGCTCTTTTCTTTTTCTACTTTTAACAATATTCTTTGAATGGCAAAATAGATAAGACATTACACCTGAAGTCAGAAAGACCTAGGTTCAGAAAGCTTACTTGTGTAAGTCACTTAACATCCACATGCCTCCTTTTACTTGTCTGTAAAATAAGCAGGTAGAATTTGAGGATCCTAATGTTTGTTTTGATTCTAACCCTATAACCTGTGATAGATTTGAGGATAACCATGAGTCTATACTTTGCATCAATAGTTCTTTTCACAATGTTATGTCTCTTTTAGCAGTTTTTTTTTTGTTACCTCCTATTTTGCTATGATATTTTCTTTGTAAAAGTATTTCTCCTGTTCATTATGGAGTCTCTAGGTAGATGTATCTACTCATTTCCTTGATTTCTCAAACACCGATATTTAGAAACAATATTTAGTTCATTGTCTTATCAGCTAGGGTATGGCAATTCCTCATTTCTGTTCTTTCAGTGACCTCTGATACGGTATATTGTACATGCATGCAACAGGCTACAGAGTCCATGGGCATTTCTTATCATTAGCAGATTCCAATCTTCTAATGTTGGTACTATGCATTCCAGTGCCTAAGACTTCCACAGTTCCAGATGTACATTACTAGGGAAGTAATCATCCTTCTTAACAAAATTGTTTTTAAGGTTTCCCTTTCATTATTCACTTGTTTTCACAAATACATCAAAATATTACCCTTGAGGACTTATTGTCTAGAGTAATGTTTTCTTTTTCTGTGTCAAAATGGTAACTTGGCTCCTTCACACATTAAATCTCAGGCTGCTTCACTGGCCACTCCCCGTTCATATCATTGTATTCAAACTCAGAGATTCTATAGTTTTCTATATTTTGAAGATCTGTTTGCAATAGTATGAGAAGTCTTTCACACAGATTGAAACCCCTTTGTACTTTAAGAGATGGTCTTTACAATTTTCAAAAGTCTTCACTCATCTCCTGGGGACATCTTCCATTGAGAAGTCTTTCTGACAAGATTAGAAGGGAAGCAATAAACTGGGAAAACATTTTTACTTTCAAAGGTTCTGAAAAAGGCTTCATTTCTAAAATATATAGAGAATTGATTCAAATATATAAGAATTTAAGCCATTCTCCAATTGATAAATGGTCAAAAGATATGACAGACAATTTTCAGATGAAGAAACTGAAACTATTTCTAGTCACATGAAAAAGTGCTCCAAATCACTATTGATCAGAGAAATGCAAATTAAGACAACTCTGAGATATCACTACACACCTGTCAAATTGGCTAAGATAACAGGAAAAGACAATGACGAATGTTGGAGGGGATGTGGGAAAACTGGGACACTGATACATTGTTGGTGGAACTGTGAACAGATCCAACCATTATGGAGAGCAATCTGAAACTATGCTCAAAAAGTTATCAAACTGTGCATACCATTTGACCCAGCAGTGTTTCTACTGGGCCTATATCCCAAAGAGATCTTAAAAGAAGGAAAGGGCCCCACATGTGCAAGAATGTTTGTGGCAGCCCTTTTTGTACTGGCTAGAAACTGGAAACTGAATGGATGCCCATCAATTGGAGAATGGCTGAACAAATTATGGTATATGAATGTTATAGAATATTATTGTTCTATAAGAAACAACCAGCAGGATGATTTTAGCGAGGCCTGGAGAGACTTGCATGAACTGATGCTGAGTGAAATGGGCAGAACCAGGAGATCATTATACATGGCAACAACAGTACTATATGATGATCAATTCTGATGGACATGGCTCTCTTCAACAATGATGTGATTCAAACCAGTTCCTATTGTTCAGCAATGAAGATAGTCATATACATCCAGAGAGAGGCCTGTGGGAACTGAGTGTGGACCACAACACAGCATTTTAACATTTTCTGTGAATATTTGCTTGTGTTTTGTTCTAGATCTGATTTTTCTTGTGCAGTAAGATAACTGTATAGATATGTATACATATATTGGATTTGTCATATAATTTAACATATTTAACATGTATTAGACTACATATCATCTAGGGGTGGGGGGTAGGGGGAGAAGGGGAAAAATTTGGAATAAAAAAACTTTTTCAAAGGTCAGTGTAGAAAAATCACTCATATATTCTGTAAATAAAAACCTTTAATAAAAAATAAAAAAGACAAGTTTCTCTGAAGTACTTGATTATCTATACAGGGTTTCAGTTAACAGGTTTTTGACAAGTTCATTCTTACAATCTTTTAGAATGGGAAATATATGATATAGTTTTCATATTACTAGCACATTTCAAGAATTCCATTGCCTACTAACATAACAGAGTGGGACATTAGCAAAATTGTATTAATTATTGTAAAATTTAGTTAACAGGTTTTTATGACTATTTCTTTATTCTTTTCTTACATATTTATGATGATGGGATTCATTTACTTCAAATTTCTATCTTTCTTTTACCTGTCTCATGTTACCTTGGTTTAAAATCCTTTCCTTTGGCTTTGCAAAATAAATCCTTGCAAGATGCTCTTAAACAATGCAATGAAATTTTATGAGTAACTCCTGACATTTTTATGTAATAGTATATAATGCAAGTGATTTGGGGTGGTGACTATTTTTTCTTAGTTGCTCAGATTCACCACCAGATGGTGGAGATAGTTAGTAATGTCACCTGTGAAAGAAGGATCTAACCTGTTCACAAAATATTGGTGGAAAATGGGATATGCTGGAGCCAGTTTGAACCTGCTCATGAGAGCTGGTTGTTAAATTTTCAGTGTGAGCATTTACACTTCAGAAATCATCAAAGGATACACACCAGGGCTTGATTTATTGTTTTGAGGATAGCCTACTCTTTAAAAAGTGATAGAAAATGTTAATAATGCAGAATAAACTTGAAAGTGCATGTTAAATATTTAACATGTCTTAGACTACCTGCCATCTAAGGGAGGGGGTGGGGAGCAGGAGGGAAAAATTTGGAACAGAAAGTTTTGCAAAGGTCAGTGTTGAAAAATTACCCATGCATTTGTTTTGTAAATAAAAAAGCTATATTTTTTTTAATTTAAAAAAGTGAAAGTTAAATACCTTTTCTCCTTGGAATGTTAGTTACTAAAGATTTAACAGTACATCTCTTAAAACAGTTGGAATGAACTCAAGAGCTGGCCTGCTTCAAGTTTCTCATTTCAAAGATGAGCAAAGAACACAGTATGTGGCAAAAATCAGGATTAGACTATAAGTTCAATTTATAAATTCAACTCATGCTCCTTCCATTACATTTCTATATCTTTTTCCAGTAGCTTATTATTTATTGGCCCTTGTCTCTTAGATCAATGTTTGCAAGAAAGAAATAGAAATACATCCTTTTCTTAATCATTCAACTATGTACTTCTAAAATAAACAATTTATAATTTGATTCTAATGTAGAAAGGCTCCCACTATCACTGACAGGTCTGGTCCTAGAGCAAGATTCTACCTTTCTTCATGGTTCCAAGAGTACATTTATGAGTTATGAGTGCTATAAGCTCCAGTTTCTCTTCTGGTGATTTTCCTTTGCAATATAAACCAAAGCTTCTAAAATTGTGTGTTGCAAGCCCATATGGGATTGTGTAAATAGATGTGGAGGAGGGTCATGAAATCATGAGTTATTATCAGTAAATGTTTGATTTGTATAACCATTTAATATAACTATATACCTGGGGTCACAAAAATATCTTGGGTGAAAAGGGATTACAAGTGTAAAGTTTAAGAAGCCCTGATATAAACCACCAATGATTTTTGTTCTAATATCATTTTCAAGTGTAAATTGCTATCTCACCAACATCATTTAACCAGTTGATATATCCTCAATATCACTGATAAGCAATTAGCAACTTTGTCATTGGAAAATCACCCTATTAATGGTCACAGGACTAGCTTGATGTTTTTTTTTTTCTCATTTTCTTATTTCTTTTCCAATCTCTGAGAGTTACCTCACATTCTTTTTGTTGCATCAATTTTGGAAAAGAATCCAAGAAATCATTTCATAGAGAGGTGTTAATGACAGACCCATTTCAGGAATATTTGCTTTGCTAATAGAGGGGCAAGGCAGAAATACAAAGAAATTAATCTCCTAGGAGATATTTCATATTTTCTTCTATTTTTCATTTTTTTGTTTTTGTTTGACTGATTCTTGAAGTCTTATTGAGTCATTTACTTCTATTTGTTCAATTTTAATTTTTAAAATATTATTTCCTTCAGTTATCTTTTTTAGCTCCTTTTGTAGCTGGCCAATTGAATTTTTTGATTCAATGCATTCTTTTTCCATTTTGCCAATTTTATTTTTCAGTGAATTGTTGTCTCTTTCCAATTCACCAATTTTGTTTTTCAGTGAATTGTTGTCTTTTTCTGATTCACCATTTTTATTTTCCAGTGAATTGGTGATTTTTTCCAATTCACCATTTTTATTTTCCAGTGAATTGGTGGTTTTTTTCCAATTCACCAATTTTGTTTTTCAGTGAATTGTTGTCTTTTTCCAATTCACCATTTTTATTTTCCAGTGAATTGTTGTGTTTTTCCAATTCACCATTTTTATTTTCCAGTGAATTGGTGATTTTTTCCAGTTCACCAATTTTATTTTTCAGTGAATTGTTTTCTTTTTCCAATTCACCAGCCCTGTTTTCCAGTTTTTGATATCTCTGTTGCCCTGATCTCAATTTACTTCCCCATTCTTCTTCTAGCTCTCTTTTGAGATTCTTTATGCAATCTTCCAGGTAAGCCTTCTGAAAGGGAGACCAGCTGAAGTCCGCCTTTGTGGCTTCATCTGGGATTGTTTTCAGAATCTCAGGATCTGGGGGCTGCCCTGCTTTCTCTCTGTAAAAGCTATCTATGGTGGGAGCTCTCTTTTGCTTCTTACTCATAATTTTGAGTTGAGGTATCAGTCACCAGCAGGGAATACTGATGCAGTTTCAATTTGCCCTGGGGCAGTTTGCCCAATTGACTTCCTGTCTGAGGCTGGTCTGAGGCTGGTCTGAGGCTAGATCCGCACTAGGACCACGTTTTCAGCTGCTCTCAATCCACCCTTTACCAAAGGCAGATCTGCTAAAGCACCTGCCCGCAAGCAGGGCAAAGTGTCCCAGGCATCTCCCAGGGGCTTCCTGGTTGCCTAAAATCCGCCTCTGTCGCAGCCCGACTTCCACGCCGGACGCACTGGTGTCTGATCATGGCCAGCAGCCAATTCCCCTGAGACTAACCTTCGGAGTTTTTTCAAAGTAGATTTTTGATAGAAGTTCGCTGTATTCCAAGTGTTTGGTGGAGCCCTCACTCCAAAACCAGTTCGGAGGCTCACTTTGTCTGGGTCTGAGGGAAGGTCTCAGGAGCTCACAGAGAATGCTGTCTGCAGTTCGCCATCTTGGCTCCACCCCAGAAATTAATCTCTAATGGTAGAATTTCAGCTCTGTGACAAAGAATGAAGTGAAAGAAATTAGGTATAGAGAGGATCTTCCCAGCACCATTTCATTCTAGACACTTACTCAACCTGCCCATAAGAATTTTTCTGCCCAGGGGGAATTTCAGAGAGAACCTACACAAGGAGAGGAAAAGGGTTCTTGAGCCCTACTTGCTTTGATCCAATTATCTGATGCTCTAGCATCCTGAGGCTGTGTCAGTCCTATTATCCGAAGGTGTTGCTAAAGATAGAAACAGTGCTAGGTGGGAAATAAATTCACAGTCTTTAATCAGTTTCCCCTCAAGGGAATTTTCCTGATTTGTTGCAGTGTCTGGATGTCCCTGTTCTCTCTGATGATGTCTGCCAAGGTTCTTATTCTGGTGTAATCACAAACAATATGTTTTGTTTTGATTTATTGGATGGAGACAAAGATGTCTACCAGGCAATCACTGCTCTGTATCTCCACACCTTCCTCACAATAAAACTCTGTTCTCTTGGCAAGAAGATCAAAGATCAGGTTAATATTCGACTACATGCTGAACCAGATGGTTAAGGGGCCAGCTAAAGGATACATAGATTCAAGATCACTGGTCTGGATGACTTGGCTCAGACTCTACAGGCAAATCATGTATTGGTCAGGCAGATGGCATCAATCACCATGAACCTGGCGCAATAGAGCAAGAGTAGAGTTAAACTTAGACAATTTGAGGGTCATATGTACTGGCTACATCTTCTACAGGGCAGTATCAAGCAACAAGTATTTTTTAAGCAACCACTGTGTGCCAGGCACTGAGGATCCTGCCTTCAAGGAGTTTAATGAGAGAAACAACATATAAACAACTATGGAGTAAATGGAAAGTGATCTCAGAAGAGGGGCAGCTGGCTGGTACAATAGATACAGCACTGGGCCTGGAATTAAGAAGACACTTTTAAATCGAACTTCAGACATTGACAAGGTGTATGACCCTGGGTAAATCCCTTAATCCTTTGCCTCAGTTTCCCTGTATGTAAAATGAGCCAGAGAAAGAAAATCACTCCATTATCTTTGTCAAGAAAACCCCAAATTGAGTCACAGAATCAGATATGACTGAAAAATAACTAAACAACAATAAAAATCCCAGAGAGAAGTCACTAACGATGGGGAATCACTGGTGACTTCCTGCACAGGATTTGAGTTGAATCTTGAAAGAAATAAAAAGAAACCAGCAAGCCTTTGCCTTTGTAAAGGGGCAGAGCATTCTAGGCATGAAGGTTAGGCAGTACAGAGGAATGGATGGAGACAGGAAAAGGACCACTGCATTTGAAGAACAATTAGACTAGTGTAGCTGAATTATAGGTATATAGAGGTAAGTAAAAAATAAGATGAAACAGCCTTTTTAAAAAGGATCAAAACTTGAAGGACTTTAAATGGCAAACAGAGAAATATATATATTCTTGTCCTAAGGATAATAGGGAGCCACTGGATCTTATTGAATGGGATGGGGGTGGGTAGGAGTGATATAGTCATACTTGCACTTTACATCAAAGATTTAAAATTGCAGTGCTTTCTGAAGTATGGAGTGGAAACATCCAAAAGAAGACATAACTAGGGCAATGCAATCTGAGATTTGTCACCAGGGCACGGAAGTAGTTATTTCTTCAAGAGTTACAAACAGCTGTTACCTAGAGAGAATAATTTATTAAATGGGGAAATTATCAGATGAACTTACTTCCCTCTCTATTTAGTCATGAGTTCTCCCAGCCTGACTATAAATCAACTTTGTTCTGTTTCAGGGTTGCTGAATTCCCTCTCCTCCATTTAATTTTCTTTTCCTTGTAATATACTTTTCATAACTGTTTTAATAAAAAGTGTTAATTATAATTTGGTATACATGACGTAATTTCTCTGATAATTATCACTAGCCCAGGCCAAATCTATTTGCTCAATTTTGCCTTACCTGGAAAGTCTCTCTGTATTTAAAGAATCCTCTTTTACTCTTTTTTTTTTCTTTTCAGGCAATCAGGGTTAAGTGACTTGCCCAAGATCACATAGCTAGTAAATGTCTGAAGCCAGGTGTGAACTCAAATTCCAGAGCTGGTAGCTCTATTCACTACGTCAATTTGCTACCCATTCTCACTTATCTTTTACAAGTCTCCTCCACCATCATTACTTATTATAAAGAGTACCTTCTCTGGATAAGCAGGGGAATTTTGGGGAGAGGTATGCAAATATTTGAGAGGCTGAGGCTTTCAGCCTCCTGTTTTTGTTTTCATCATTGCTCTTGTCTTCCAGTGGTCAAAGGCCCTACTCAAAGGAGTCCTGACACTTTAGAAAAAGTTGATAATTTAGAACACTTTGGGCTATTTCAGCTATATATTTTAAGAAGCTCTGGTCAGAAATTGGAATAAAATGATAAACCTTTGATGAAAAGTTCCAGTCTGCCCCGATCACATTCCTTACTCAATAAGCTTGAGTGATACCCTCTTACCTGCAGGATAAAATATAAAATCCTCTCATTGACATTTAAAGCTCTTCATAACCTTTTTAGCTTTCTAATTATCTTACAATTTACTAACCTTCATACACTCTCTAATTCAGTATACTGGCCTACTTTGTGTTCCTCAGATGCAACACTCCATTTCCTGACCCCAGGCCTAGAATGCTCTGTCTTCTTACTTTAGCCTTCTAATTTCCCTAAATTGCTTCAAAATTCAGATCAAGGACAGCTAGGTGGTGCAATGGATAGAGTACCAGACCTGAAGTCAGGAAGACTGAATTCAAATCTAGTCTCAGGCACTTAACTGGCTTGTGACCCCATTTGGGCAAGTCACTTAACCCCAATTGCCTCAGAAAAAAAAAGCAGTTCAAAACCTTGTAGTGAATAGGAGAGATGGTAAAATACATGAGTTTATATGTTTAAAAAAAAGTCACTCTCCTCCTATAGAATAGTAGAACTTTTCAGCTGGAAAGGATCTTTGAAATCATCTGTTCTCCTTTGATTTTATAGATTAGATTTTATAATGAGGCTCATGAAAGTGCCTCATGCCATGAATATGCTTATTACCTGGCTGATGATGGACTAAAATCAGATCAGGGGATTGTGGTGGAGGAAATCCTCCAAAGGAACATTAATCTTTTAAGAGACTGTGATAAGCCCTGAGATCATACCTAAGGATATAAGAAAATAAATCTAATCACTACTTCTTTTTTTGATAGCAAGATTCTGGTAGCTCCATGGTTTGCAATGGAGAACTCCAGGGTGTTGTAACCTGGGGTAATGGCTGTGCTCTGAAGAATTACCCTACAATCAATCTACACCGAGGTTTGCAAATACATAGGCTGGATCCATAAAGTCACCAGTGGCAAATGAATTACCAAAGTCCCCTTTGCTCTTGAAGAACTCAACCCCTCCACTCTTCTCCATCTATATTCCCATCTCTCCCCCATTCCAACTACTTATTTTTCCCTAACAATTCCTACCAATTGTCACTAGCACAGGTCATATCTACTTGCTCAGTTTTGCCCTACCTGGAAAGTCTCTCTGTGTTTAAAGAATCCTCGCTTAATTTTTTTTTACTCCTTTTACTCCTACATCCCTACATCTTACTCCTACATCTATAGACCTCCCACACTGGGGGACCCTGTCCCAGCTCATGAAGAGTTTCAATATAAACTTTTTTGTCCTACATTCTCTCTGTGAGTTCGACTCTGTATCTGTTAAGAATGCTACCACTTCTCTTCCACCTCCACTTTGGCCCCACTCAAGGAGAATGACCTTTGGGAACTTCAGGGAAATGAGGTGGGGAAGTAGAAGAAAAGTCTTCCTGGTGGTAGAACTTCCTGATGAGAATTATACATTGCCATCATACAGCTCTATCATACAGATAAATCTCCTAATTTGGAGGCTTTTGTGGGTGTCAGGAAGTCAAGACAGAGAGGGAAGGTGATTATGGAAGGAAAAAAGTGGTTCTAGGGTGGCAATACTAGAGTGGAAATAAGACAAAGAAAAGACCAAAATGGGCTACCTCCAGATAATCAGGTATTTAATTTAATTCAGCAAGTATTTATTAAACACCTACTGTGTGCAAGATACTGTGCAAGCCCTAGGATTACAGAGATAAAAAAGAAATAATCTTCTGTTGAGGATGTTGAGCTCTGAATAAATGCTTCATTCTGAATAAAATTGATTTCCTTGTTCTGACAGTCCTGTTTTCCTGTCATCTTTTTTGTCAACTCTTAGATGGATCAGGTTTGCTTCATTTCATTCCAATTTCTGACTCAAACTATTACCAGATCTAAGCTATAACACATGTTTTAGGAATATTAATTTGATAATTATGTGGAACAGCTAGAGGTAGGTGTATCAATCAGGAAACAAAATAGCTCAGTTGAGAGGTTATGCGTATGAGTGAGGATAATAATCATATGAGTAGAGAGAAAGAGACATATACAAGAAATTGTTCAGAATCTAAAAAGTTGGGTTTCTGATTGGATATGAAGGGTAAGAGAAAATAATAAAAAAAAAAGATTCTAAGATTGTGAACTTAAGTAGAAAAGATGGTGGTACCATTAAGAGAAATAAGGAAGTTTGGAGGAATAAATGCTTGAAGGAAAATATAATGATCTATTGAAATTTTCATTGGTCAGTTGGTGATAAAGAATTGGAGAGAAAATGTATGACTGTGTGTATAGATTTATAAATTATGTGCACAGAAATAAAAATTGCCTCCTTTGGAGCTCATGAGAAAACATATTAGTATGGGGGGAGGAAAGGACCCAGGGCAGAGTTTTGGGGAAATACCAACTTTTACTGAATAGGAAATAGATAATGATGTAGCAAAGGAGACTGAGAAGGAGTAGTCAGATAGGTTGAAGGAAATCTAAGCAGAACATCAGAGAAGTTAGGATTACAACATCCTTAAGAGATCTTAGAGATTATTAAACCCAACCTCTTCGTTTTACAGATGTGAAAACTGAGATCTGAAATAATTTATTCATGACTTATCCAAGGTACATAGTTCACAAGGATCCAAATTGGCATTCAAATCCAGATCTTTATGAAGTCAATGGTGAAGTTGGGAAGGGATCCCAAAAGGTCATAGACTGATGTTCAGAAGTGTCTCAGAGGAATTTGTAGGCTTGAACCCATTTCCTAGACAAGGGACAAAGTTTATTGTAATTGTAATGCCAATTGAAGTGGTCTAATTCTAAGAGAATTTAAAAAAGAAACAGAAGCAAGGAGACACATTCATCCAGTTCTTCATGTTATAGATATGCTAATTTTATGGCCCAGAGGTAGAACCAAGGAGTAGTCTCTGGAATTTGGTTATACTGACCAACAGATTATCCATCTGACAGCAATGAACTGAGGAGTGATTTATTGATTATTGTCTCAGAAGTTTGATTTGTGGGACTATCCTGAGGCCAGAAGACTTTAGAAACAGATAGATTGTCAGAACAGAAGTTCCCTTAGGTCAGGGGACCTTAAAATTATTGCTGTTTCCCCTAGAAGCTAGACTCCATCACCAAGACCAATGCTCCTTTCACTACACTGAAAAAATATCATTGGATTTAACAGCTAAGACACTGACATTGATCTTAAAGAGAGCAATTTTCATTGAAAGGTGGGTTAATTCTTCCAACAATGAGATGAATGATACCAGTTCCAATAATTTTGTGATGAAGAGAGTTATCTACACCCAAAGAGAGGACTGGGGAACTGAGTGTGGTTCACAACATAACATTTTCACTCTTTTTGTTGTTGTTTGCTTGCATTTTGTTTTCTTACTCATTTTCTTTCCTTTTGATCTGATTTTTCTTGTGCAGCAAGAGAATTGTATAAATATATTTACACATATTGGATTTAACATATTTTAACATGTATTGTTGTGCCAAAGTTCCCTGTCTCAGTTTCCCTCAATTGTTTTGTGTCAGTTTCCCATTTGTTCTGCCTTGGTAGCAAACCACTAAACTGAGATAATTAGGGCTGCAGAGTTATGGCCACTGGCATTCCAAAGAGTCATAAAACCTCCAGATGAGCTATCTCAAATACCTAGACATACACCTTATTTTTATAACCCCAGATTCAGTGCTCCTAGTTTCTTCCCAAACTTATCAGAATTTATGATCCTTCCTCCATACCCCAAACCTGTCAGAACTGAATTTATAGTCCTTTCCTGGAACTCCAATCCCCCCAGTCCTCTACTCCCTCCTTCTGCCTTTATTTCCCCAAGTGCTGGAGCCCTTTAAGAATCCTTGGAGTCCCTCACTAGAGTACTGAATACTTTGAATAGTCCTATTCAGTCAACTAATCTTATCTCTCCATCACTATCATTAAAATATTAATAATCTTTAATCTCTAATATCGCCTCAGTTTCTCCAAGCATTACAGTATAACATATATTGGATTGCTTGCCATCTAGGGGAGAGGGTGGGGGAAGAAGGGGAAAATCTGAAACACAAGGCTATGCAAAGGCCAATGTCAAAAAATTATCCATGCATATATTTTGAAACTAAAAAGCTTTAAAAATAAAAATAAAAAGGGGGGTTTAAGAAAGCAGATTGCAAGGGATTATGAAATGTGAGTCATAAAGGAGGTAGAGGATAAAGGAAGGAATAGAGGAAGTGAACATAGTTCACTCTATCTAGAAGTTTGGCTGTGAAAAAGAGAAGGATATAACCTAGAGAAAAATGACACAAATGACACAGATAACTTGAAGAGGGATATCTGGGATAAAAGACATTAATAGAATCCTGGGACTCTCTACTCTGAAACACAGAAACCTGATGCTATTCCCAAGGGACTCTAAAGAAGGTATTTATCTCTAAAAGGGGATAGGAGGAATGAAAAAGATTACAGAAAGACAACAGAGATAGTCAATGTGAGGAAAGTGAGATAATGCTGAGATTGAGCTTGGACAATAGATAGGATGCTTATGCCACAAGAGAAAAAAAAATTAATTTGGAAGAGGAAGTGTTTGGGGGGGAATAAAATGAATTCTATTTGTATATGTTGCAAAGGCATGCGGGTGGGAAATGGAGTATTGCATATGAAAATGAGCAAGTAGGCCATTGTAGCTGAAATTATATTATGTAGGACAAAAAAAGAAAAAGAATACTAAAAGAAATGGAAAGGAAGAAGGGAATGCAAAGGAATAAGAAGGAAGAAGAGGTCACACAGGGGACAGAAGGTTCTGAGTTACATCATTGTTCTCTACATCCACAGCTCCTCCCCACACACCCCCATCCATATACCTCCCCCTCCCTACATTTGCTCTTCTCCCTGTGATAATCCTAGTCTCCAGAGGGGGTTGGAGGATCAGGGAGTTTGTCTCTGTCTTTTTCTCAAGGCCTGCCAATCCTTTTCTCTTCTGACTTCCTCCACCTTAATCCCAAACAGAGATTGGGATCAGCATGTCTCCATTTCCTGAACCTCATGTTATCTATCTCTCCTGATAATTCGATTTTTCAAGGTCACTGCCTGCCCAACAGCTGAATTATTCTAATCTACCTTCTTCTTAAATATTTAATAGGTCTAAAATTGCCACAATAGTCTCTAATTTTGTTTTTTTTCAGTCATGTCCAACTCTTTGTGATCCCATTTGGGGTTTTCTTGACAAAAATGCTGGAGTGATTTAATCATTTCCTTCTCCAGATCATTTTGACAGATGAGGAAACTGGGGTAAACAGGGTTAAATGACTTGCCCTGGATCACACAGCTAGTAAGGCTATGAGGTCAGATTTGAACTTTGATAGTCCTAACTCCAGTTTTCTATCTACTGCACCAACTTCCCCCAGTTTCTAATAAATTATAATTTCACAGTGTCTAAATCAAAAGGAATTAAATTATTCAATAACATTATTTTATCATTCTCTTAACAACATGTTTTAAACAAAGATTTATCAGAACTTATATACAAGAAAATTTAGAAACAATAATAACATTTACAATATCATTTACTTAAAGCATGAAGCAAGATTCATTACTAATCAGATGACCTTTTAATTTAGTGAAATACATTTCCAAATTATTCCACATTTTAAAAAAAATTATTCTATCACAAGTGGATTTTAAATTCTCAATATTCATATTTTAGAAATGCATTAATATAAAATATATTTCATTAAAGAGTCCACAGCAAAAGGTAATATATGTGGAGGACAGATGACATTAGATAGGACAAATGAAATTTACAGTAACATTACTAGAAATATATATATATATAACTTTATCAGTTTAAGTTCGACTATTATTATTAGGTCAACTCAAAATATACTGGACTAAAGAGTATAAACCATTATGTTAAAATACCTACTACCATTATTCGGGGGGGAGGGGTAAGACCTAAAAATATAGGCATTTCTCAGATAAAGATACCTTGAAGAGTTTTCTGCTATATCCAAATACATTCAAAACATTATCATTACCTATTATATTTTCAAATGAACAGTTTTCAAGCATTTGTACTTCATTCCTTAAACAAGTGATTCTATCATTTCAGAAATATCCAGATTAAAAGAACATATATTTTCCTAACATTACTAATACAATAAATTATCAAATCTAAGTTAAGCACAATCTTTATACATGTTATACAAGTCACAAAGGTAACAAATTTCCTGATCCATGCATTTTCCCAATACTCTGCAACTCTATAACAATGCTAAATAACAAAATAGTTTCTAAATAAATGGAATAGAATAGAATAATAGAATAAATTCTGACTTATTGTAGTTGTCCCAAGTAGAAGAATACACACCACTTATAAATGAGATCAGAATAAATTCAGTCACCTGGCTCTATTTCCCAAGAAGTTTCATACAAAATCACAATTTTTGCTTCTTTATTATTTTTCCATAAGGACCATTTATTCCAAGCATTTCATATTATAAAGTCTGCTATTTTCAACTACTCTACTGCCAAAAATATAAAAGTGGCAGTCTTATTAAGTTCTAATCCACCCCGATTATCCCATTTGGGGAACACACTTAACAGTACATTCTGATTTAGTTTGAGGATATATTTCAATAATATGTGGATTTCATAATTACTAATGGCAACATTTAAAATCTCAAAAAAGAATTCATTGCTATTGGTTCACTCCCATTTCCATAACTTTTCTTTATTTACTTTCAAATCACTTGAAGAACCTGATTTAACCTTGCCCCCATCCCCTATAATTTTGCATTCTTCTCTCCTGCTTTGGAAGTTAGGAATTAGGAAGTTAGGAAGTTAGGAAGTTGAAATTTTTATTACTGTAGATCCCAACAAAATCATCATGTAAAGTCTCTCACATCCTTTTTATTTCAACCAAACCAAAACTTCCCTCAAATAATTCTTTCCAACATTCTTAAATATTCTTTCTTTATATATATATATATATATATATATATATATCTTTCCACATATCCCCACCTTTCTCATTTTCTTTATATTCTTTTCCTAAACTTTCTTTCCTTACTCATCGCCAAAATTCTTTTTTTTTAATTTCATTAAAGTTTTTTTATTTGCAAAACATACATATGGGTAATTCTTCAACATTGACCCTTACAAAGCTTCTGTTACAAATTTTCCCCCCTAGTCCCCACCTCTCCCCTAGATGGCAGGAAGTCCACTACATGTTAATTATGTTAAAATACTTGACAAATAGAATATATGTATACATATTTCCACACTTACCTTGCTGTGCAAGAAAAATCGAATCTACAAGAAAAAAAAATCTGAGAAAGGAAACACAATGCAAGCAACCATCAAAAGAGAGCATGAAAATGTTATGTTGTGGTCCACATTTCATATCTCTCTCTCTGGGTGTATATGGCCTTCTTCACTGACCAATTGAAACTGGTTTGAAACATTTCATTGTTAAAGAGAGCCATGTCCATCAGAATTGATCATCCCAAAATTCTTTTGTATTTCAATTGTATATATGCTTAAATCCCTCTTCCCTTTTTATTCAGAGCAAAATAATATTTTATTAGTAGGGCAAGAACCTACCAATACAATGGGTGTCTAGCTTCCTCGGTTTATACTAAAGGCCCAGAATTGAAGATGCAACTCTTTTATAAGGCTAAAACAAACAAACAAACAAACAAACAAACAAAAAAAAAAAAAACAGAACAAAATCACCTAACTGGCCAGCATCATGGGGCAAGAAACGCTGGTTATGTTAAGATACATACATGTGAGATCAAGACCACTCCTAAAACTGTCTTAAAGGAATGCTTTGTGAAATTTTGGACTCAGATACAACCCAAAATTATTGATAGGGGAAGCAGACAGGAAACTCCCTGGCACCTGGGAATAAGATAAGACCACTTGTAAATAGGCCTAGGATGGGGCATGGCCAACTTAACTCTCAAGGCTAACCCAGAGATGACTTGGCATTTCTCAGGAGCTGGAGTGATGAGAAATAACAAGCACACAGTGATTTTCAGGTGGTGCTGGGATATCAATTTCTTTAGAGTTTCAATGTTTTTAAGAGTATTGAACCTCTAAACTTAGCTCGGAGGTTTTCTTTAATTTAAAAAGATCGATAGGGGAGCTAGCTTTTGGCTTTCATCTCTGAAAGAGAGACTGAGCTTTTAAACTCATGAGCTTCTTCACTCAGAAACAAAGAAGAGGCTGAAGTTATTGTAAAATGAGAATGAGGTAACAAAATAGATTCAATGATAGAATGGAATCAAGAATAAAACATAAAATCAATGCTTGCTTTTTTCATTTCTAACAAAAAAGTGAACTTGAAAAAATTTTAAATAACTGATGTGAATACACTTTGATAGACTGTTGGATAGAGGTCCAGGGTGCTGCGTTCAAATCCCAGCTCTGCCACTTAAATACATCACTTGGGTAAATCACATAGTCTCTCATCTGTAAAATGAGAAAGAAAGAACAAGGTCCTTATGAACACCACATCTATGAAAGAATTGATTGAATAGTCAGAACTTCTGATAGGTTGTTGATGACCAAATTCTTAGCTGGAGGAGAAGTTTACAAAGGGTTGGGAGGGAGCAAGGAGTAAAGTTTGGGAGGTAGGGGATAGCCCTGGGGTTTGACATGTTTCCCACTCTTCTGAACTTAAATTTGCCCTGCCCTCCTTTTTCCCCAGTCCATACATACAAATGTACTGAATGCCAGCCCAGCTGTTCTCTCCTGAAAGCTGATTATACTTTAAATCACAGCCCAGGGATTAGCAGGTAAAGATCCCATGGGAGATGACAATCAGAGCCTGTCTTCCTCCCCACAGCTTCTCTTCCTTCTATCGAGTTTATGCTGTACTTTGAAACTGGACTCCTAAATTGTCTTTGTGAATTGGCACTTTCTTCCTATGTCTCCTTCACCCCACCCAATAGAGAAGCTGCCCACATCTTAGGGGAAAATGGATTCTACATGTACTTTTATGCCAAGAACACAATTATAATACCGAAAAGATGCTCCTAACTTGGCCAGACTTGACTTTTTGCAAAGTGTTATGTCTAAGATGCTGGAGTATGAATAAGGTGACATGAGGAAGGACCCAAAGATCTAAAAGAAAGGTGTGTTTTGGGCATGTTCTACCTCCAATACCCTCATGACTTGACTTTTTGCAAAGCATCACGGCTAGGATACTGGGGTCTGAATAAGGTGACATGAGGAAGGAACCAGAGATCTAAAAGAAGGGTGTGTTTTGTGCATGTTCTACCTCCGGTACCCCCAGGGCTCCTTGCCAACCTCCTCCTCTGGAGCACAGACCCTATCTGGTGATTTGGGCTTAACCCCCAATCTGGGTACTTCTCCACCTCAGGATTATGTAAGTGGCACCTTCCTGTACCCACAGGATAATCAGATCCCAGGACTACATCCTGTTCCTCCCCTGTGGCATGGTGCCTAAGTATCTCAGACACATATAAACCAGACCTACCCAAGCAGGGGCTGCCTATTTGCAAGAGAGCTGCCACGGGCCCCAAAAGGCATGACTTGTGCCCTGTTTCCTAGACTACTCCTCCTCTTACCCTTGGCTGCTCCTGCCATAGGAATTCCCCATGGTCCCACCTCCCCTCTCCGCTACTCAAGATTCCTTGACCCATCCAACGCCGTGTATCTGCGCTGGGACTTTGACATTCAAACTGAGATCATCACGTTTGATCTGCAGGTCCGGACAACTGGCTGGGTGGGCCTTGGTATCACTAATCGCTACAGCAATGTGGGCGCTGACCTAGTGGTTGGAGGTGTCCTGCCTGATGGAACTGTCTACTTCTCGGTGAGTCTAGGTATAGATTCTCTGCTCTCCTAGAGATGAGGGTAACTTACTAGAAAGGGTCCAGCTCCAGGCCTCCTGCAAGATGAAAGAAAGACCTTAAAAACACCCAGAAACATCTCAAGAATATCAGGCTGCTAATGCTATATCCCCACTGGGTAATGGCATTCAGTCATTCAGTCACTCAGTAAACAGTTATTATGAGCCAGATCCTATGTGTACTTTTTATTCTATGTCCATGAACACAACCTGGACACAATTTCACTAATTCTCAAGGGAGCTTTCCTGAGACTCTTTACTTCCAGTGACAATGTTTACACTTGGACCTGCCCTGATGTATTCCTCTCTATGTCAAGAAACATGTACAGAGGATCACAGACCATTAAAAATGGAAGAAACTTCACCATCATTTAGTAACAATCTCTACATTTGGCTGGTGAAAACAAAAGAGCTTCAGAGAATTAAAATTATCATTTATTTACCCCAGTGGGGACCTGAAACCACTAAGTAACAGTACATATAGTCAAACCAATGTCCAAATCTATCTATTTATAGCTGAATACAATATAGTGGGAAGTGTGGAAGTCAGGAGACATAAGATAAGTCATTTAATTCCACTATGCCTCTATTTCTTCATCTAGAAAACAGATTTGAAAATCTTCTCTTCTGGTTCTTCTAACTCTAATACTCTGTGATCTTTGTTCACTTGGGGACACAGTAGGATACAATAGAAAAGACATGCTTTAATAAGAATTGCATAATTTGTGTTCAATTTCCATCTCTACTGTTTGCTATCTGTTTTTCCTTGGACAATTCAAACCTCCATGGCCTCCAATTTATTCCTGTGTAAAATCAGGGAACTGCACTTTATGACATTCCATTGGCTCCATCCAAATTCAAACCACAAAATGAGAATCTTTGGGTATCATTTCAATGTATTCTCAGTATTCTCTGCCTTTATGAGAAAGAAGAAGGATCACAGAGCATCATAACCCCTTACTTCAAGGAGTAGAAAATACACACACACACACACACACACACACATTTAGCTGAAAAGTAATCATTCAATAAATATTTATTGAATGTTTACTATGTATGGGGTTTGTATTAGCTATGTTATGTTGTTCAGTCATTTCAGTCATTGATTCCATTTGGAATTTTCTGGACAAAAATACCGGAGAGGTTTGCCATTTCCTCTAGCTCATTTTATAAACAGGATTAAACAATTTTGCCTAGAGAAATTCAGCTAATGTGTCATGGCATCACCTCCCTGATGTCATGGTTGTCTTCAAGAATGAAATGGAAGATGCCTCACTGAGAATGCAACAGTTTCTTTCCTCCCTTCTTTCCTTCCTCCCTTCTTCCCTTCCTCCTTCTCTTCTTTCTTCCTTCCTTTCTTCCCTCCTTCTTTCCTTTCTTCTTTCCTTCCTTCCTCCCTTTCTCCCTCCCTCTCTTCTTCCTTCCTTCCTAACCTCTCTTCCCTTCTTTCCCTTCCTTCCTTCTCTTCTTTTCTTCCTTCTTTCTTTTCCTTCCTTCCTTCCTTCCCCTCCTTCCTTCCTTTCTTCCCTCTTTCTCTTCATTCCTTCTCTTCCTTCTTTCCTTCCTTCCTTCCTTTCTTCCTTCCCATTGATTGCCTCAGAGTGAATATAAATAGCAATTGTTGCTATTCTGGCCAGAAACCCTGAGGGTCTTCCCCTCTCAGATTGGTTTGTTTTATTTTATTTTATTTTTTTTTTTGGCCTTTCTTTGTTTCATTTCTTACCTAGTTTTAATCACTGAATGGGTGTTGCCTCAATCAAACTGAGATCTATTAAAGATCTTAGCTTAAAAAGGTCAAGGTCTCCCACTTCATCCAGGGCCATCTCCAGTCATCCTGATGTAGCCTTTGGAGTCAGCCCTTCCTCATTTGAAGCAAATTTACTTGCATTTCATGGTGCCCTCTTCAAGAATGAAGGACAAAAACAAGGCCATATTTGATCTCAGGAACATTCCTTCCTGATTTCAAGACTGGCATTCTATACACTATGGCATCATCACCTAACAGCCATATTAGCTATAAGTAGAGGAGTCATAATTTCAGGAACCTAGATTTGTTACAAATGGTCTGACAAAAGATGTGTCTTTTGCAAACCTTATTAAAAAAAAAAACCTACAATGAAGTCAGGAGCAAGAAAACATTGTACACAGTAACAGCAATAATCAATTATGAATGACTTAGCCATTCTCAGCAATACAATATCCAAAACAATTCCAAAAGACTCGTGATGGAAAATGCTATTCACCTACAGAGAAAGAACTGGTGGAGTCTGAATGCAGATCTTTTTACTTTCTTTACTTTTTTCAAGGACTTTTTTGAGGGTTTAAAGAAAAGTTTTTACAACATGACAATTTTGGATATAGACATATAGCCTATATTAAATTACTTCCTATCTCAGGGAAGGGAAAAAAAGAGAGGAAAAGAATTTATAAATCAATTTAAAAAATGAATGTTAAAAATTGGTCTTGCATATAAAATTTTTAAAAGGAACCTATGAATCATTTCCTCATCTGTAAAATGGGGAAAAAGTGTAGGATTGAAATATTAAGATCATTTCATCTCTATTACTTATTATCTGGTTGGTCTTGCACAAATCATCAAGCCCCCCTTGACTTGTATTTCTTCAATTATAAAATGAGGGAGCTGGAGTAAATGACATCTGGAACCCTATGATGTAGTGAGCAGGTATACTCAGCTGCTCCCAATCCTTTATCTTAAAACCAATTATTCCATGAGTTCTTGGCTACTTTCTTTGAAATCAAGGCTCTAAGTGCAAAATACAGACTACCCATAGATTTAAGACATGATTTCCTGCTGTCAAGGAGCTTACAATCTAGTTTAAAAGAAAAACAAGTTTTGGTACCTATGAAAAATTATCTAATAGTAAAAATCAATTCAGCACTTTGAGACTATTATTAGAAATAATCAGTGAAGAGGAATAATGAAGCAGATGGTGCAAGTGGAAAGAGGTGATTATGAACTTAGAGACTTCAGTTTTCTCATCTGTAATATGAAGGGATTAATTTAATATATGTAATTTATATTAATATATAATTTATGTTCCAGTCTTCGTGTGCTAATACTATGAATCTCTGATGTGTGTGTGTGTGTGTGTGTGTGTGTGTGTGTGTGAGTAAGTGTTTCTTGGGAAGTATATGAATGTTACAGAATATTTCCTGAAGTCTTCATCTGGTAGATGTTAAACTGTTAGGAGGAAAGAGATCTAAGCCTTATTCTTGTGGCATTCCCCTTCTGATTCAGGGGCACAATTCTTCTGTGTATGCCATCTTTCTATTGTCTTTTTTCCCACATGGCAGGACCAGCATTTGATAGATGATGATACTCTGAAGGAGGATGGGAGCCAGGATGCAGAGTTGCAATTGCTGAAAGAAGATGCTGTCTACACCACTATGCGCTTCTCCCGACCCTTCCGCACCTGTGACTCCCATGATGGAGACATCACAGTAATAACAGAGGAGGGTAGGGGGTACTTATGGGTGGGGACCAATTTTTCAAAATTTGAACTATGAAACATTTTTGTTGAAGTTTCTTTTCCCTGGGGGATTTGGAATCACTCCCAAATAAGTTTAGAATCCAGGCATTCTGAAGCTCATTTTTCTAGGGTTACTTTCCCACTGCTCCTTGTCCTCAATCAAAGTCTTCCATCATCTCTCTTGAACCTTTGCAGGCTGGAATCCCATATGTGGGAGGCAGACGGTACAATGGAAAGAGAAATCAATTTTGGAGTCAAGGATCTGATTTCAAATCCCACTTCTATCATTTTGTACCTGTGTAAACTTTTCTATATGTATGGATCTTGGTTTTCTCTTCTGTAAAATGAAAGGATTATATTATATATCCTCTAAGGTCCCTTTCACCTCTGAAATCTATTTTCCAATTTTCATTCCCTGTCAAATTCTCTCCTGAGAGGAACCTGTACCAAATAGAATCTTCAGAATCTTCAATTCTGAAGATATTTACTTTTTTATTACATGTATGTATATTCATTTGTATGATAAACAAGGATTATCTAAATGTAGAGCTGTAGCTCATGGATGGAATACATAGGCTTACCTTTGCTAGAAGATATTCAAGGGTAGAGTCTTTACCCCACTAAGAGGCTATGCTGGTCCTAAAAGCACCTTTAAGGCTGTATGCTCTTTGCTCCAGTTTCCAATAGTAATTGGCTTGTCAAGAGCTTAGGAAGTAAGTGCCAGGCATTGTGATGAGTGCTAGAAATACAAAGAAAGTCAGAAAAGGGATTCCCTGCTCTCAAGAAACTCACAGTCTAATGGGGTAGCCTGCTATATGCAAATAAGATGTATATAGGATAAATTGGAGTTAATCTTACAGGTGAGGCTCTAGCATTAAGAGGATTAGAAAATCTATCTTATAGAAGGTAAAAAATTATCTGGATCTTGAAGAAAACCAGAGAAGATGAGGCAGATATAAGGAGGGAAATAATTCCAGGTATGAGGATCATAAAATATGTGGAGGTAAAGAAATCATATGAAGAGTTACTGGTCCCAAAGGCGGTTTTCTTTCTTTCTTTTTTTATTAAAGCTTTTTATTTACAAAACATATACATGGGTAATTTTTTGACACAGACCCTTGCAAAACTTTCTGTTCCAAATTTTTCCCTCCTTCCCCTAGATGGCAGGTAGTCCAATCCATGTTATATATGTTAAAATATTAGAAAGGAGTCAATAGGAATATGCGAAATACCTCTAATAGTTAAATGTACAAATTGTTACTACTGATGACCATAGGATTCCTGATAATGTCACTGCATTTTATAAGAGGATGTAGACATGGTTCCTGGAATGGATGATCTAAGAAGACCATATTGTTCTCTTATAATAAATGTAATTGCATAATTATGTCCCTCATAATTACAACAGCTGTCTTTGTCCTGGGTCTTGGGAGCCCCAGTCTGCTCTCATTAGAATTTAGTACAAGCAGTTCTCTGAGTGATTAGGATGCTGGGACTATTGGGGCTCCAAGCTCCAAACTCCAGGAACCAGGCCCCAGTCCTAGCATTCCTGGACCATCATTGCCATCTTTACTCAACTAGAATTATATTTGCCACACCTAAAATGTAGGTCTTGTCTAGAGATACAAAGTTCAGAACAAAAGTGGCACTAATGAGCACTCTCAAGGGGATTAGGGATTAGCTCTAAATTTACTTTGTTTAGTTTCACTCCTTCCCACCAAACACTGATTGTATAATAGTTCATCACAAAAAATAGTTAGCAAACCCTTTTAAGCAAGCAAAGCAGCAAACAAAAATCAGAGAAGTGATATAGATTAGAATAAAACTGAGACGATCAAGTGTGAATTACCTTTTCAGCTGGGGCAGTCGGTTAAGATCTTAACTCTGATCGTGATACAAAATACACAATCTTAACTAAGGATAAGTCTTGTTTCCAAAGTTTCTAGGAAGGAAAAACGGAGATATATTGAGGAGCCAACTTCATATCTACAGCATCTTTCTCCATGGGTTCTTTTCTGAAGAATGTCAATTTTAGGAATCATGACATCTCTTTCTCTCTCTCTCTCTCTCTCTCTCTCTCTCTCTCTCTCTCTCTCTCTCTCTCTCTCTCTCTCTCCATATATATATATATACTCTACCCTTGAATATCTTCTCAGCAAAGGTAAGCCTGTGTATTCCATCCATGAGCTACAGCTCTACATTTAGATAATCCTTGTTTATCATACAAATGAATATACATACATGTAATCAAAAAGTAAATATCTTCAGAATTGAAGGTTCTGAAGATTCTATATATAACATACATAGTTATATATGTATATATATATATATATATACACATATAACTACAGAGTTATCCATCACCCACAACTCTTAGTGGGAGCTAAGTTCAATATACACGGGTAAGATTTATCTAAGTGTATGATGATTGCTATTGAGAAGATATCTTTCATATTCCTCAATTGATTCTCAATTTCCTTTGTCAGAGTGACACAATCCGGGTCCTGGCAGCTTATGGACTGGATGACACACCAAAGCTGGAGAGGGAGCGCACCTTTGTCAAGTCAATCTTTCTGCTGCAGATTGTCCATCCTGATGATCTTGATTCCCCTGCAATTTCTTACATTCATGACTTGGAGATCACTGATGTGAGAAACATGTCTATTGAAATGCCTAGGCCCCACCCCTAATCTTTCCAAGCTTTCTCATACCACCTATGGACCTATGGAAAGGAGAGGAGAGGCACATATAGGCATAGGAAAAAGGGAAAGACAAGAAAACTATTAGAGATTAGAAATAAAGGTGGGGAAGTAGAAAGGAAGAAGGACTTTGAGAATGATGACAGTGGGAAGGGGACTCTCTTTTATTTTTTCTTATTTATCCCTTAAATAAAAACCTTTCAAGTTCCAGGAATCAAATTTAGGGTACATAGTATAGTATTAAAGGAGTTGGTATAAATTGAAAATTATTTTCAGCTAATGAATGAGAATGCAAAAGTAATCAGTGAACACTAAATACCTTTATCTCATCTCATTATGTCATCATCAGCTAATACTTTACTGATCTTTCAATTAACTTTGTGATTTCTTCATACAACAGAATCTTCCTCCAGAGGAAACCAAACCAGACCAATCAAGCCTTTTCTACCCCTCTCACCAAACCATTCCAAACACACATACTTCCATATTTCCATACATACATCTCCTAAGAGTTGACCAAAAGTTGAAAGTCTTGGTTATAATTCAGGCATTGTATAGTCCATTGGATATGACCTCAGTTGGACCATGAATTTCTCCATTCACCTCTAGAAGACCATGCTAGAAGAGATCTTAGAGGCCATCTAATTAAATGTCTTCATTGTATAGATAAAGAAATGGATCTACAGAAAGATTAAATTACTCTTCCAAATTTACTTTAATAGTATTTAAATATAGACCCTTAGATTCAAAATCCTAGGCTCTTATCATGTTTTTTATCCTTTCTTTAGTCCCTCACTCCTATTCCCAATCTCAAATGCATGTCCCCATCTCAGCTAGATGCTTTTGTCTATCTCCAACACAGTTTCTCATCCCTGAAGATGACACAACTTATGCTTGCACCTTTCTTCCCCTGCCCATCGTCAAGAAGAAGCATCACATCTATAAGGTGAAGCCAAGGTGGGAAGGGTGAAGAAGGAAAAGCCAAGGGATTGAGGACAAAGGAGCCAGTAGACTAAGGTTATAATGAGAGGGAAGGGAATAGACTTACATTAAGAATAAAGAGTGAGGGACAGCTAGGTGGCGCAGTGGATAGAGCACCAGCCCTGAAGTCAGGAGTACCTGGGTTCAAATCTGGACTCAGACACTTAACATTCCCTAGCTGTGTGACCCTGGGCAAGTCACTTAACCTCAATTGCCTCAGCAAAAAGCAAAAAAAAAAAAAAAGAATAGAGAGTGAGCCCAAGTTCCCAGATCCATGAATTATAATTTATAGACCAATTTTGTAAAAATGGGGATTGGATATTCTATAGAAACATTTCATGTAACAAGAGATAATAATTAGGTAAATTGCATTATATGATTAATCACTGCCAAAGAATGAAGAACAAGACAAATTTTGATATGCCTTGATCTCAGAACTTTATCCATTACAGAAAGCACAATGCCTTCTAAAAGATAAATAAAACAGCATCCCTGCCCTCAAAAGGTTTACAGTTGAATAGTCCAGGAGGTAAGCAAGCTCCATAGACAAATAATTATAATGCAAAATGAAACATGATAGTAAATAGAAAGTTGCTAACTCTGGTCTAAAAGCTCCAAAGAAGAAAGGAGGGGTATGGGATCTGTAATGAGCAGCAATAAGAAATAAATTTAGTCTTGACCAGATTCTTGCTTCAGGGTGAGGAAAGGAGAACAGACTCCCCCTCATCTTCCTCGTAATCCTTTGCCCCAAGTTTGAGCCAAAGCTGATCTACCACAATGAAACGATGGTGCACCACATCCTGGTTTATGCCTGTGGCAATGCCAGTGCCCTCCCCACGGGCATCAGTGACTGCTATGGTGCTGATCCTGCCTTCTCCCTCTGCTCCCAAGTGATCGTGGGCTGGGCTGTCGGAGGCACTGTAAGTCCTAGATGCTTAGAGAATTATTGGCTTGAAGGAGAGCATGTAGTTACAAGATTTGGGAAGCTGGAGGGATGGAAGAATCGGAGGATGGGTGGGAGCAAGAGTATTTAGGGGTTAAAGTGCTTGGGGGAGGATCAGAGCCTGAGATGTCTCTGCTTAGTTCTCACCATTATATCCTCTTCTCCCCCAGAGTTACCAGTTTCCAGATGATGTAGGCATTTCCATTGGGACTCCCCTGGACCCCCAGTGGATCCGGCTAGAGATTCACTACAGCAATTTCCACAATCTTCCTGGTAAGAGGGTAAGAGTGGGGTGGCTGGGTAAGAAGTAACTAATGGGGGTGGGCTGATTCCTTTGGGGAGCAGGACAAGTATGGGAGTGAGGGTCCCTGTCAGAGACCTTTAGCTCTTCTCCAATCCATGAGCCTTTTCTTCTGACCTCCTTTTCCCCTTTCTTTGTCCATTTGGCAACTTATCCCCCATTTCCAATAACCATGTTTCCCTTTGGCCAGGTGTATATGACTCTTCTGGTATTCGAGTTTACTTCACCCCTATCCTGCGCAAATATGACATGGGAGTCCTCCAGCTTGGATTCTTTACCTTCCCCATCCACTTCATACCACCAGGAGCAGAGTCTTTCATGTCCTATGGGCTCTGTATGACTGAGCAGTTTGATGAGGTGAGTTCAAGAACCTCTCACCACCACTTCTCTCCTTGAGAATTCAGAGCTCTCCTCTGCCTTCTAAATTGTCCCTCTCCAGAAACCTACTATCACCTTTGGCTCCAAAACATAAATAAGATGTGTATTCTGGAAATTAGGTGCTGGGGAATGCCTGAGGAGCAAAAGGAGAATAATAAAAGGTATGGGGATAGTAGGGTATTTTGCAGGCAAAGTAAGAGCCTGGAAGCAACGAGAATGAAGGGGGAATCTGGGAAAGGATAAGCATCACTGAGAAACCAAGGTTAAATGAGCAAAAGTATGTGACCACAGGCAAATCACTTCACCAAATAGAGCCTCAGTTTCTTCATTTGTAAAATGAGGCTCATGAAAATATAAGCTTATTTTGAGTAAAGTGATTTTTTTAAGCCTCAAAGTTCTATGTAAATGAGGGTTGTTATAACTGAACCATAGAATTTTAATAGAGGAACAACATGCAAAGTTGACTAATGACTGGCCTCAGAGCCTGAATGACATGGATCCAGGTCCTGCTTCTAACACATATTAGCTATGTGACTTAGGATAAGTCAATTAACTTCTCATTCCAGGCAACTCCCTAAGGATCTAAACTGTTGAATTTTCTCATCCAGGAAATCTGGATATCAACAACCAGTTATATGTGCCCAGGTTCTCTATTCACATAAAATTTTAAAAGCAGTAGTCCTTAGAGATCATACAATCCAATCGTCTCATTTTATAGACGGGGAAATTAAGAGTAAGAGAAATAATATACTTGTTTATAATTATGCACAGTAAGTTAGGATGCAGCCCCACTCGGGTTTGAGTTTGGGAAATCAGATGCCCCTCTCCTTCAATGTCACAGATAAATGGGGTTCCTGTGCCTGACATCCAAGTTTATGGTTATCTTCTGCATACTCACCTAGCAGGGAGATCTTTGCAAGCTGTGCAATACAGGTAAGGGTAACACACTGCTTTCTGGAGATAGAGTAATAGTCTTCTGTAGTGCAGTTGTGGTTGTGAGAATGGAGATAGGCAGAAGATGGCCTCTGTAGTACAGTTGAGTGGGATGGGAGGGTTTATATTGGGGGTTAATGAACAGAAAAGGTCTTGGATTGATACTGAGATTGAGATCCTATTTATTATTTGTTTTATGGGCAAGAAGTGTCCCTGGAAGTCCACAATACCTCACTTGCCCTGCTTTCTTGTTTATAGTGTTCTCATTTATTTATTCCATTTCTTCCCTACCCCACTCTCCTTCCCAATAGGAAAGGAAAGCAGGTCAAGACCATCTGCAAGGATGATGCCTATGACTTTAATCTACAAGAGACTCGAGACTTAAAGGAGCGAGTAACAATCAAGATGGTGGGAGTCTTGGGAATGGGAAAGGGAGGGGATCAAGTAGTAGAATTATAGCCACAGGTTATATATGACTCCAACCTCATCAAGCCCTAAGATTGCTCTTGGATTTCTTATTGTCCCTTTGCATGTCTGACTTTCTTCCATCATGTTTCACTCTGGGCAGGGAGATGAATTGTTGGTGGAGTGTCACTACCAGACCCTTGATCGTACCACGCTCACCTTTGTAAGTGCCTCCCAGAGCTGTAACTAGAAATCTGAGCATCTGGGGTGAGCATCACTAAATGTGCCAGTTGGACAAATTGCTATAGAGAGGGGATCTTAAAGAGACAAAGGGGAGGGGGAGGTTACAGGATATTGTCCGGGGGCAGGGGGATGGAGATAGTGAAACCCCACAGTACTTCCAGGTCACTATTGAGGAGGGTAGCACTTGGTAGGGAAAGAGTTCACCTAGAATGCAGCCACCATGTGATATAATGGAAAGGATCCTGGGAGTCAGAGGACTTGAGTGTGAATTCTGGGTCTGCCATACTTATCATCCTGTGACGTTGAGCAAGCCATTTTACCCCTTCTTGTCCTTTACTTCTTTTTACATTTATATATATATATATATATATATATATATATGTATATATATATATATGTGTGTGTGTATATACATGTACATATACATGTATATGTGTATGTGTATACATATATATATAAATTTACATTATTAAAATGTGGGATTTGAATTCAATGTTTCTTTTAGCTCTATGAATCTAGGATTTGATAACTTTCTAATTTAATTAAATAATTAAAAACTAATCTCAGTTTTTTCCAACCAGCCCCTTCAAAATTTCCATACCATAGAACAAAATCTTTGTGACCTTACTCTAGTAACTACATAATGTGTACATATATGTATATAATGTGTGTATATGTATTACATTCACATATAAACAACACATGATACATATGTGTTGCATATTTGTATATATACATATATAGAACTAAATCTGAGTATCCCCCAACCCTGCTTTCTACTTACTTCAATTATCCCTAATTTAGATTGAGACTAATCATCAATTGTCTCATCTGTAAAATGAAGGGGTTGGACTAAAAAATCTTTGGGGTCCCTTATATAATCCAATAACACTATGATCCTGCCTACTACATCATATGCTTTTTCCCCTGAAGTTTTGCCCCTTAATATATTTAGGGTCAGAAACTGAGGACAGTGAGTCTTGGACGCTGGTTCTATTAACATGGTTCCTAAAAGTCAGAGCCACTGTACTAAGAAACAATCATTGCACTAATATTTGGAGTTAAGGTAGTAAGTAAGTAGTAAGGAGTAGAGAAAGAGGAAAAACTGAACTCTTCTGAAAGTTCCTTATTCTCATCCTCATCTTATTTTGTGTTTCTGTCTCTTCCTACTTCTGTCCTCTGTATTTCTGTCTTTCTTACTCCTACTCCAGGGTGGCCCAAGTACCATTAATGAGATGTGCCTCATCTTTCTCTTCTACTATCCCCGGAACAACATCTCCAGCTGCATGGGGTACCCAGACATCATCCATGTGGCTCATGAACTTGGAGAAGAAGCATCAGAGTAAGTATGCATGGAAAAGGAGAATGAGGAGGAGGAGGAGGAGCACAGAGACCTGGAGAATTTCTTTCTGGGCTACTGCTATTCTCCTAACTGCTTTCCCTACCTCTCTTATTATCAGTATCTTGCAATTTCATCACTTGATAAGTATTTTATGTATGGATTTGTCAGCAAAGGCAACTTAGAGAAATAGATTAGAATTATTGGTTCTGCAAATCCTAATTATTATATTAACATAACAAATACATACTTCTATACAAATTACTTGCCTTCTCATATATCATTTTGATGTAATCAAAGTCTTTGTTTTCCTTTAAAAGAGTCAAGAAGTTCCCCATATACCCAAACTCATATTGGTCTGTTTTTGTATCACTTTCTTCTCTCCCCATCAAATTTCCTAAAGGTTTTTCACTGTGTTTCAACAGACGAATTCATGCATAATTTCTACAAATATAAATTGCTAAAAGAGACAGCACGGCCATAGTGAAAGAGAATGCTAGTCTTACAGAAAGAAAACCTGAATACAGGTCCCATGTCTGTTACTTATTAACTAGCAGCACTCCCCTAGACAAATTAAACATTTTTGTGACTCTGGTGACTTCTGGGGTCTTATACAATGAATCATAAACTATTGTATTATTGTTCTTCATTCTTCATTCTTGAAGAGGACCAATGACATCATAAGGGTAATGTGTTGACTTGTGAGTAAATTGAATTCAAGTGAGGCAGAAGTGCACAGAAACTCTCTCCTCCAGAGTATGTGAAAGGAGTTCCCCCAGCCAATGCTGGGAGTTTCTCCTTATGAGAAGCCATAAATCATGTTTATTGCCCAAAGCATTTCTTGTTGGAGAGTGGGGTGTTAAGAGGAAAGAGTTCTTATCTTCTCCTTGTTGTTCAATTCATTTAGTTGTCTCTGACTCTTCATGTTCCCATTTTGGGGTTTCCTTGGTAAAACTACTAGAGTGGTTTGCTATTTCTTTCTCTAAGCATTTTACAGATGAGGAAACTGAGGCAAACAGGGAGAAGTGACTTGCCCGAGGTCATATAGTTAGTTTGTGTCTGAGACTGGATTTGTATTCATCAGGAAGATGATTCCAACTCCAGTGCTCTATCCACTGTGCCACCTAGCTGCCCTAATTTTTATCTTACCATCTACTGAAAATGTCAGTTATCCCTAAATTAATGTCAGGAGCTCAGTTGAAAGTAATAATCCCTGTATTATCTGTCCAGATTTAGAGTCTTCATATTAGCAGATGCAACTCGACTAATTATCTAGTAAATACTATATGCCATGGATAATAACATTTCATAGCATTAAGACTCTATGCTTTTATTAGAAGGGTTATCTTTCTCTCCATGTGTTCCACCCTTGGTGGCCATCCAGCTTGTTTATGTCTTGTGCTGGTCTAATTCCCTTTTCTATTTCTTCCACTTCATGTTTTCTCATAATTTTTTCATCTCATGCCCATTTTCCTAATGATTCTTACATTTCCCACCTCCTCTTTCTATCCATTCCCTTCTTATAGTTCCATGGAGGGCATGATGGCTATGAATAATGTTGACTGGACCCCAGAAAACATCAAGAAAGCAGAGAAAGCCTGCAAGATGGCTGATCAGGTGGTGGTAATAAAGACCATTGATGTGAGTGACCAAGTTGGACCTCTCTATCCCTTAAGGTTTGGGGAAGAATGGGAGATCATAAGGATGAAAAATGACAGTGGGAAGGAAAGGACTGGAGGGTGGGATTCTAGAGGCTGGAAAAGGCTAACGAGAGAAAAAGGGATTGAGAAAATAAGGAGGGAGGGCAGCTGAAGAGTAGGATATTGCAGTGATGCTTTGGAAGCTAGGAGGAAAGGGGGAGTGATTCCCTCAATGAGGAGAATGTCATTAGTTAGGGTGTGAGTGATGGTGAAGCTCTCCTAGTAAAGGGGGAAGGTGCAGACAGAGGAGAAGGCTCTTCCCCCTCCTCCTCCTTCTACCGGCTTTTACTTCTCTCAGTCACTTATCCCTTCTTCTTTGTCCTCAGGAGTTGGTGAAGAATCAGACAGGCCACATCCCAGACATAATTCCTACTCCTCGTGGGCCTTGCTTGGAATCCACAGGGGGCAAAGTAGAACCAGGAGACAAGACCCCTGCAGGATACCGAGCTGTCCCTCTAGTCCACTCTGGTTCCAGTCCTACAGTTCCCTTAACTGTTCTCCTACTCCTACAGGGGGTCTTTTCTTGGCTTCTGGATTCCCTCCAAGATGCAGTCTGAGGCCCATCCTGAGACTCCCATGCTTAGGGCCATATACATGAAAACTTCCTTCCTGTCCCCACTGATCCTGATTCCTCCTTCACCCCTCCTCCACAAAAAGCCTTCCCCTCATCCCATCCCTGATTCTGACATGGAGTGACAATCCTCTCAAAACTCATTCTCGACTCTTATCCAATAAAAGGTATGAAAAGATGAAGATTTGCCTAATTAAGTCTTAGGATTCACCAGCTAGGAGCTGGGCATTTTTTGAATAAATCTCTGATCAGGGAATGAAGTGGAAAAGCTATTTTTGTAGTCCTAGTGGGGATATGAGGGTACAACAATTTGAGAAAGGGAATTAAACTCTGTCCATACCTCTTTCCCTATTCCCTGACAACTCTTACTGTCTAATCTGGCACTTCCTTGGAGGAGAGAGAAGAAGCTGTATCCCTAGGAGGTACCACTTACAAGATCTGAAAAGTAAATGGGAAAACAGAACAGAACTCTCTTGTCCCATATCTCTACCTTCTCCCCTTGAGCTCAAGTTCAGCCAAAAGCTATCCAGTTGCCTGATAGTTCAAAACATAACATTTAAAGTCATAGATCCCCCCATCAGAAAACTGGATTTGAGCAATATAAAAGCCTTCTCTGTGGGTGGTGCTCAAATTATCCCAGACAAGAGCCAAACAATTCCTTATGGTTCAGTCACTCCTGATATGAATGGCTTACATCCCCCTTATTTCCATCCATCATGAGGTCACCCAACCAGTGCCATAATCAGAATTTTGGTACTCTCTGAGTGGAGCACCTTAAAGAAAGAGACTTTAGCATTAATATTTCTTAATAAGTCATCTGAGTCATATCCCTTGAGCCTGGGATGTAATTATTATCATATCAGAGATGATGGTACTAAGCATGTGTCTTGACTCATTCTAATGGGTGGCACATTATGGTTCCTTGTTCATGGACATTTGCGAAACCAGAGGCTACTGTACAGTCCTCTGGTAGGTCCTCATAACTGGAAATTGTGTTAAAAAACATTGATAACTAAGCCAGGAAGAGCCAAAAGAAAGAAACCCACCATTACCCACCCCCAGATCCAATTGAGCATTGTCAGAGCTTGCTCTCAAGAAAAGTACTTAAATTGAGGAAGAGGTAGACAGGGCCTTTCTCCTCTCTTTATGCAGCCTATGGAGTGGCTGACTTTTCCTAGTTTAATCTCCAATCATCCTCAACACAAGACTGAGTCAAGAGGACAATCCTAACTGACTCTGGTCCTATACATCCTTTAGCAAGGATCCAGAGCAGGCAGACCAATACAAAGATCTAGAGTGCATTCTCCACTCTTGTCACATTAACATTTACATACAGTATGATTACCCTGGATATTAAGAAAGCATCTAATTTAATGAAGACTTCATGAGTAATTACAGATGCAAGGAGAATTAAAATATATCCTCTTGTACATAAAGTTCATTAAGCCATGGTCAAAGAACAACACTTTACCACAGATTCAAATTGACTAATGCTTTAAGACAAGACTATCAACTATCTTTGCCCAATTCACAGGCAGAACAGAGCTTCTTGGGTTCATTATCTTATTGAGAGACATAAAGGGAAGAAAATACACATGCATATGTGTGTGTATATAATACATAATATATATACATATATATATGTATTTATGTATGTATATGACAGGAGCACTCTTGGAACCTTCTTAGCTCATAAAAACCTTGAAAATTCATAACAATAATTGTTCAAACAAGTATCTTAGGCATCAGCTACTTTGAAACTACTTGTTTAATCCTGCCTCTGGATTTCAAAAGTTCTTATTGATATCTCATCACCATCTTTTAGCATATGTCTGTTAGTTTTCTCTAGAAAGAGTAGGTACACCTTGAGAAGCAGCTATGGTACTTTTATTGTTAGTGTCATCCTCAAAGTTCTAATCAGGGGCTCTCCCAACAGGAAACCTCACTCTGTCTTCATTCTTCTAGCATTAGAAGTCTGACTGTAGCACTGGGTGGGTGCCCTCGAGATGTATGAAAATAAGGGGCATATAAGTCATTCATTTCAGGAGTGACTGAACTATAAGGGATTGGATGGATCCTGCCTGGGATAATTTGAGCATGTCAATGCCAGTCACGGAGAAGACATTTATGTTGCCCAAAAAAAAAAGAACTAAGCTTAGAGAAATTTAATATAGTTAGACAAAACATCATCTTCCTAATACTCTGCATTTAGGCTTCTTATTCCTTCTGAACTCTCTTTATTTTGAATTCTTAAATGGAACTCGTTTTTCTATTCATTTAACCTCCTTGGATCTTTTATTAACACTGAAGAGGTGGAAAGGGGGATTCATCTATTTAAAGCACAACCACAAGCCTCTGTTCATTCTAACACATTGATTCCAATCCAATAAGAATTTATTAAACATTTTCTACAGACAGGACATTGTAGGTAAAAAGAAAAATTGACAAACCTGCAAACAGCCCCTTCCCTCCAGATGTTTATAGTCTTCTGGAGGAATAATACCAGTAGACAAAAGTATATGAGATAATTCATTCAACAAACATTTACTGAATCCTACAATCCTAGCTAGCAAACTAGCTAGGAACAAAAGGTAACTTGCTCCTTGATATTAGTGGGCTGTGGGGAAAGAAGGTACAACCTGAACCTGGTTTTGATTTTATGAAATCTGGCATAAAGAGATTTGAGATTTCTTTTTCAGTATCTGGGGAAAGAAAGGAATTCTAGCTTGAGAATAGAACAAACAAGTCAGAATTTTTTATAAATCTAGCAAAGCTAGATCTTGGGACACTACAAATTGCTCACTTGTGGTAACCACAATATGTCTCATAAAATGACATCATCATTACCCTAAAAAATGCAATGATGATCAAAGCCCAACTAATATTTTCTTATTGGACCCTCAAAAGAACTTGTTGAAGTATATCAGTCAAACCAATCTCCTCACTACTCCCTGAATTCAATATTTCCCACCTCCATGTATTTGCCTCCTCCCCACCTAGAAAGCACTTTGTGTCACTTTTGCTTTAAGACTACAAGCTTCCTTCAAAACCTAACTCGTGTCATCTCTTATATGATCTCTTCCATGATCTCCATAGTGTTAATGTTTTCTCCTTCCACAAATTATCATTTATAGCTTTTTTGTGGTTGTTTACTTAGCAATAAAAAGAAAAAGCAATACCTTCACATCTCATTTAGTTATTTACATTACGTCGTGTAATTACATTAAATGGACAGAAAATCTTTTTAATCCATTCTATCCCAGGCCATCCCCATACACATTTATTTAAACAAATACACGTCTACATGGCTCCCACTTTCTTATCCTCTTAGTTAAACATTGTCTCATATGTTATTGAAAAAGCTGAGGCCCAATTCCCCCCACAATAAGTCAATGATTCAAATGGTGAAGGGCTCTAAACAACCCCTCATATCTATGTATATGTATATATATACATATATACATATATATATATACATTCCTAGGCTAAAATTGTTGAATCCTAAGTGGGGTTACATAAGGAGCCATGAACTTTTGGAAACATTCAAGCAGTTTAGATCATCTGAATCTTCCTTTAGAATCACTCAGAGCCAAGCCATGTCATTCATCCATTGATTCATTCATCCATGTTATGTCCCCTCCTCCTCATCTTATATCCCTCTGGTGTCTTCCATTGCTATTATTTCCTTCACCTGCACACAGGGGTGGTTCTTCTCCTTGCCAAGGTCAACTTTCACAAGTGTGTAAGTAATTCCATTCCTTACCTCCTCCAGGACATTATTCCTTTCCATCATCCCCATTCTCTTGCTCCAATCTCTCTCCTGTCCATTCACTGCTTTCCTATTGCCTACAAATATGCAATTATCTCCTTCCATCTTCAAAAAACCTCCCTCAATCTGACCATCTCTGTAACCTATCAACTTAAGTCTCTCTTTCCTTTATTGGCTAAATCCCTTGATCAAGCCATAAGTGTCTCCACTTCTCTTCTTCTCACTTCCTTCTTAATTCTCTTCAATCTGGTTTCTAGTCAACAAGAGCTCTCTCCAAAGTAAAACATGATCTCTTAATTACCAAATCTGATGGCCTTTTCTTAATCCTCATCCTTTATTTCTCTCTGGGGTCTTTGACGCTGTCAATCACACTCTTTCCCTTGATACTCATATCTCTCTAGGTTTTTGTGACATCTCCTCCTCATTGGCTGATCCTTTTCTTTCGCTGTTCCTGAATCTTTATTCAGGTCACACTGGCTAAAATGTGGATGGTCCCTAAGGTTCTATCCTAGGTCCTCTACTCTTCTCCCTCTAAACTATTTAGATTTGGTGATTTCATCAGTTTCTATTAATTTATTTATACTTTCTATGCTAATTATTCTCAGATTTAATTATCTAGCCCTTATCTCTCTCCTGACTTATAGTCTAGCTTCTTCAACTGCTTGTTGGTCATCTGAACTATGTGCTTGATAGACTCCTTAAGTGTCTAAAACTAAACTCATTTTCTTTCCCCCACCCTAAGTCCTCCTCTTTCCCCAACTTTCCTATTATTGTTGAAGGTTCTACCATCTTCTCAGACACTCAAGTTCAAAATCTAAGTGTCATTCTCAATTTCTCCCTTTCTCATATCCCATATTCAATCTATTGCCAACAACTATCAATTCTGCTGGACATTTCTTGTTTATGCCCTTTTCTGACACTGCCATCACCCTGGTATAAGCCCCCATCATCTCATTCTTGGATTACTGAAATTTTCTTCTCCTTTCCAATCCATTCTCCAAAGATTGTCAAATTGATCTTTTTAAAACACAGATCCACCCACATCACTCTTTTATTCAATCTCCAGTGATTCCCAATAACTTCCAATATCAAATGTAAAATCCTTGTTTGGCACTCACATCCTGCCCTTTCCTACTTTTCCAGTCTTCTTATATCTTGCTCTCCTTTACATACTCAACAATGCAGGGACACTGGCCTCCTTGTGATTCTTAAAACAAGATACCAGTTAGCCTGATGAAACGAGTTTCTAGAGCAACATTAATTTCAATTCAGAACTGTGATTAGGGATACCCTAAAGCCCCTGGTACTGAAACAAGTTATGACCACAATCTGTGATAGCTTGAAGAATATTTCTTCGAGAAGGAGGAACAGGAGATTATAATCATGCTTTATTTCCATTTAAAATACATTCTAGTTAATCACAGGTTAATCAATATTCCCTTCTGGGAGATAGATGAACAAGACAATTGTTTTTATTTTTTTGTTATTGTTGAGGTAGTTGGAGTTAAGTGAATTGCCCAGGTTCACACAGCTCATACAGGAAGTATTAGATGTCTGAAGCAAATTTGAACTCAGGTCCTCCAGATTTCAGGGTCAGTACTCTATCCACTGCACTGTCTAGCTGGTCTGGGGGAAAAACAAAACAAAACAAAACAAACAAACAAACAAACAAAAAACATTGCAAGAACATTCTCAAGGTCTTTCTTAAGAACTTTAGCATTGATTCCATAATATGGGAGACACTGGCACAGGACCAGAGAAGTTGCTGAGATCTGTGAGCAAAGCAGAACTGAATTAGCCCAAGGGAAACTCGAGATGTACAAAGGTAGAGAATCCACCCCAAATGTTCCTAGGGACTTTTTGTGTACAACCTGTGACAGAGCATTCTAAACTCATATTGGTCTGATCATCCCTAGTCAGACATATTGTAACTCAACCCTGATGTAGTGATGTCATCTTGGCCCTCTTCAAGAACAAACAACAACCAAGCAAC
The DNA here is from genome assembly GCA_023553655.1 of Myrmecobius fasciatus. Lineage (NCBI taxonomy): Eukaryota > Metazoa > Chordata > Mammalia > Dasyuromorphia > Myrmecobiidae > Myrmecobius > Myrmecobius fasciatus. The sequence continues at coordinate 41,898 of JAJPUD010001581.1, forward strand.
CCTAAGACAAATTTTGCATACAGTCTGCCCAGCCTAAATTCAGGGCATACAGTAGTAAAAAGGTCTTTTTCCAACTCAGATGCAGAACAAACATCATTACAAAGGGATAAGATTTTTAGACAAATATGACTTCTGGGGAAATGCTAGTTTTCACGGTTGTTTATTATTTAAATAAACAGGGTTGTTTAATCTCATTTCAAGATTGGTAAATGAAATCTATATAATATATCTTTCTATCTATATCTATCCATATATATCTACATATGTATATATTTCTGATTAAAATTCAATTTTCTGGGTAGATCCAGGTCTCTAGATACAGAATGACACTGGAAACACAAGTTCCTAGACAAGGATTCCTAATGACACTTAAACCTCTCCAACCATTCACCAACCTCAATTGTCTCTTTTGTGAATGGGTTACTTAAGCACAAAAACCCTTCTGATGAGTTTTCATTTTCTAATATGAGACTTCTCTCTCAGTTATGAATATTGTCCAGTTCTCATACTGGACAAATATCTAGATCTCCTCTTGGATCTTTTGATTTCTCAATATTTGTTCCCAACAGAGAATAAAGTAAGTGAATAAGGGGATAAGAACAGGATGAAAGATTGAGGGGGCCATAGGTCAGATGCAATGAAAACAGATAAAAGAAGTATTTAATTAAATTCAATTAGTATTTATTAAGTACTTCTATATATATAAGCTACAAAATTGTGCCTTATATTGTGATGATACAAAGACAAAAATAGATCTTATTATTTTCTTCTTGGAGTATACAGCATCTACATAGATAATTACATACAAAGCTTGCACAGTATAATATTATGTAATGTTAAGAAACTGAGAGTATTAACAAGGATAATGAGGAAAGGATAATGATGGCATTCCAGCTGTGCTTTGAAAGAAAGGCATCCTAAGATATAACAAACAATATATTATAGACATGGATCACATACTGGGCATGATGGTGGGAAATGAAGGTATGTAGAGAACTGGTGATTTGGTTTTCCTGGAATGGAGAATAACTGAAAGTAAATAATATGAAATGTATCCTATATGTCAACTTCTTTCCAGAGTATGTCTCTCTCTTCAAGTATCTCTACTTAAAGAGAACTTAGAACATTATGGGTCATCCCTTAAAGCCCAAAGCCAAAAGGCATAGTATCTCTCATCTCCCAAGGACTTTTCCCAAACCAGCTTCTCATACAATTATGGTGCATGGAGTGATCATTTTCTACCAATGTGAATAATGTTGTACAAATGGGTTTGAGTCCCAGGTTTCAGAAATAAGACTAGAAAGGTATGTAGGAACCATTGTAGAGTCCTTTAAATGTTAGGCTAAGAAGTTTGTTTCTCTTCTAGAAGGAATAGGGAAGCACTGAAGATTTTTGAATATTTTCATGACCATTTTAGAGATGGGAATTTGGCAAGCATGTGGAAATGGATTGGACAAGGAAAGAAGTGGAAGTGGAGAGGCAAATTAGAAGATTATTGCTATAGTTCAAGAGAGAGATGATGAAGGATCTGGACCACTAGCTTGAAGTCATTTGGGGACTCACACCATCTTGTGGATGGAAAACAAAGATACATCCACCAGCCCTGAAGTCAGGAGGACCTGAGTTCAAATCTGGTGCCCAGCAAAGGGATAGGGGAAAGATTAATAAATGGGAGAAATAAAAGAGGTGGGCAGAGAGAAGGGTTGAGAGGGAATTTCAATAGCTTTCCAACAGAGCAAAGAAGGTGAGACAGTTGGGAAATCTCCCCCCTAGTACTTGAACCAAAAATATGCTTCCATTTCATTCCCTTCTCACCTATACTGCACCGCCTTGATATACCTCCCTGGCAGGTGAGTGTGAAGCATGTAGCCCTGGACCCGTAGGTCAGGAACTGGCTCTCTATTCATCTGTGACAGAGGAAAAGGCAGGAGTCATTGGGAAGATATTGTTCTACTAGTGCCCTAATCTCTTGGAGACCAACATCCATCTCCTCTGTACACATCATATATGTATCTTGTTCACATACTGTCTTCCCCTTTAGAATGGGAACTCTGAGCAAAGGGAATTTCATTTGCTTTTCTTTTTATCCCCAGTGCACAGCAGATGATAAATGCTTATCATGAATTCTTTGGGCAATCTAGTGAAACCTATGCAACCTTTCTGTTTCTAAATGCATAAAATAAAATACATAGGATTACAAAAGAAACCAATTATATTGAAATATTTTTTCTGAATGCAGTTTCACAGACTTCCTGGAATTTATCCACATAGGCCAGGGGTCTGCAAATCTCGGGCTTGGAACCCCTGGTCTGAGAGAGTTAGGGGTTAAGCAACTTGGCTAGGATCAAGTAATCAATATGTGTAACACATTCCCAACTTTGCTCTATCCACAATACCATAATGCCTCTTTTCTTATCGATGATATCACCTCAAAAACTATATACATACCCCAAACTCTCCACTTCCCTTTGGTAACTTTGAACCCAGGTCTTCCTGGTTCCAAGAATAACTCTATGTACTTTTTTTAAAAGTACTCTAGTGATGAATATGTATTTATCAAGCATAGATACATACACAGATAAATTCATAGATATAGGTATAGATACATAGGCAGCTAGGTGGCAGCAGATAGAGTTCTGGGCCTAAAGACAGTAAGATTTGTCTTCTGGGAATCAAATTTGGTCTCAGACACTTAATAGCTGTATGACTCTGGCCAACTCACTTAATCCCCATTTTCTTCAGTTTCTTCATCTGTAAAGTGAGCTGGAGAAAGAAATGGCAAATCACTCTAATGTCTTTGCCACAAAAACACCAAATGGGGTCACTAAGAGTTGGATGTGACTGAAATGGCTGAGCAAAAAGATAGATATTGGCCATGTGTATCTCTAGATACAGAATAAGACAACAGAGGAAATATTGCTCAGAGAACTAATGATTCCAAATAGTGGTGCTAATAGTACAAATGTATGGTGGAAAAGTTTGGACAGCTAGGGAATGACAAGACTATAATGCCAAGGGAAGCTGGGTTATAGCAACAATAATAACTAAGGTTTAAGACATAGTGTTTTACAATTTACTAAACACTTTTCAACTTCTCAAAAATCTGAAATAAGTTTTGTGAATACTATCATTCCTACCTTTCAAAAGTGAATGTGGGGTTCAGAGGAATGAAGCGGTTTTTTACCCAAAGATACACAATAAATAATTGATTAAGTCATTATTTAAATTCAGGTCTTCTGACCATAAATCCAATATTCTTTCTACTAAAGATTGAGATTAGAAAGGATACCCATTTCCTGCCAGAGGATGTTTCCTGAGGTGTCTTTTGGAAATTGACTATTATGCTGGAGAAACTAGAAATCTGACTTGATATAATAATACTTACATATCCCACCTCCTCATCTTGGTCAGTGGGGATGACCAAGGGCCAGACAGTGGGATTAGTTCATAAACATTCCCAGTCGGTGACATGAACAGGAGACCAGCAGAAATGGAAGACCCCCATACTCACCTCTTCAAACTGGCCTGTTTTGCAACGACCACAGGAGCGAAAATTCTGAGCTCCTGAGGGGATGAAGTGTATGGGAAAAGTGAAGAAACCAAGTTGAAGAACAGCAATGTCATAGAGATGAAGCTCAGGGGTATAACAGAGATGGATGCCAGAGGAGTCATAGACACCTATGCAGGAGGAAAATGGTTGATCCAACATAACCTCTATTGCTTGAGACTTCATCCATCTTTTTAATAGATTCCTAACGCTCTAAAACTAAGTATAATTAAAGGTACAGAACATACACCTTAGTCAGAATAGGAGATGTTAATGATAAAAAGGTAGAATTTGCTGCTCCAATAGTAACTAGGTAACCTAGAGAAAAAATACTCCCATTTTGACTAGAAATAGAAGCATTGTAAAAGCCAGACCTCTCAGGTGAGAAAAATAAATGAGCTAAAAGGGGAATTAACTCATAATATCCAATTTCTAAAGAAAATTCCTTTTTTATAATGGTGATTTCACATATGTAGCCATAACTTTAATTCTGGCTTCTGAGGCAAGAGTATAAAAAAATCAACTTTATAATTTATTATTAAAGATGTCATTAAAATGAACTTAATGGAATTGGAGAGGGACTTACTATAGTGGCCTGAAGATAGGTTTTTTTGTTGTTGTTTTTTTTAACAATGATCTGGCATCTTATTGTTTTAATTAATTGTTTTTTTTTCTAACTAGATTCTAAGTTCATAGTAGTTAGTTCTTTCTATTTAATCCAAGAAGTATATATATTGCATTTTTACATCCACTAAATATTGACATCTTGGACCAAAGTCCAGATTGCCTCATTCTAGTTATAGCTCTGTATGGGTTGAATGAGACTAGATTCTGAAACCACATTATGTATCCATAATTAGTCTCCCCAAATATAATTAATTTATTTTTAGAACCCTCACCCCACAATAAAATTGATCTGATACATTAACCAATTGGCCAACTGCTATATGGCTGATGATACTATTGAAGAGATATTTAAAAAGGGATAAAAGCTTGAATCTGAAAGAGAACTTGGGAATCATTTGATATAATTGCCCTTGATGCTACAGACAAGGAAATATAAACCTAAATTTTAGGGGAAATGGCATGTCCAAGAATACACAGATAGTGATAGGATCTGAATATATAACCCAAATCTCCTAATCTCTAATTCCAGCACCGTCTACACTATGTGTCATAGATGTTATTCAACTAAGACAAGACTGAGATGGTTATAGATATAATTGACTGTGAAAGCTGAAACTTTCTAATTGGGGTGTACCTGACAATGTTTGTCTCCTCCAAAGAGTGAGAAGAAAAGGTGTGAAGGGGTAAAAAACAAACAATAAAAAACCTCACTGAAACTTGAGGCAAAGAGTCTCAGTTTGATTTTAACAACCACTAATTATAAGCCATTTCTTCTGTAGGCTTTAATTTTCTCATCTATAAAAAGAGGATAAGACAAGATAGCCCCAGTGGTCACTTCAAGTTCCAAAGTAAAAGTTCTGACGGTAACTATAGCTATGGTCTATTTCTCCATCCTGCCCTAGATCCACATAAAACCCCTCATCATGACTTTGCTTCTTAAATAGACAACCTGTATCCCAGTTCACCCAACCCTACCCTCTTACTTATCCGTCTGTTGAAATTGCTGTAATGAACCTCTAGCCAGATCCACTGAGCAGTCCCCAAGGAGAACCCACATCATCAGGGAACTGGTATATCTATAATGTAGGACAATGGTTAGATAGAAAAAAGAAAAAAAATGTCAAATGATTCTTTGGTTTTGCCTCCAGAGGTAGTTGTAGTAAACATGGCTCAGCATTTAACCTCTCAAAGTTCTGACCTTATCCAGTAGACTAGGGAAAAGATAGAAAGACCCTCTGTCTAGATCTTTAAATCCCAAATAGGTATGTAGACACATGGAATAAGTTAGAGAACATCATAAAGGAGCCCTCAAAACTTAATGATTTGACTGGTTATCAAGCTATTTGGTTTCTTAATTCTTTGAGCATCCAACTCCTCCATTCCTTTGTCTACCAGTGTGACACCATCAATTGCCCACCCTAGAGTCTTATACCTTTATGCCCCAGTCTGTAAGCCCCCATATCCTGTTCTACAGACATTTATCAACTCATTCCTCTCAACTACGAGACCTTCAGCTACCGATCTGTTAGCTCATGTCTTTTCCAAAGCTGTTTTCCTGCCATTAGCCTTCCAAAACCCAAATTAACAACCTCCCATGACTTGTTTGCTCTATGCCCTGTCTCTGGACTTACATTGCCTCCAACAGCCCAGCCTATGATGACTTGAAATCAGAGGGAGAAGGCAGGGTCACCACCATACCACCATAGCAATCATTTAGACCCGTGGGGAGGGAACTGGAATTGTCACAAGCATAAACCAGAATGTGATGCACCAGTGTCTCATTGGCGGGGGTTATTTTCCCCTCAAACTAGAACCAGTGAAGAAAGAAGAAATGAGAAAAGAGTTGAACTATGTTAGCTCTTCTCTTTACTAGTTTTCCAAACCAAGCCACCAAAAAATAAAATAAAATAAAGGAATTATCATTTTCCAGGAAAAAAAAGTATTTTCCCATTCCTCCTCTCAGACTTTTGAGAAGAAAAAAGATCCCACCTAATACCCTTGTCCAGAAATAATACCATTTCATTGGACATTGCCTCTTTGCATGGCTTAGAGCCCAAACTGCCTCCTTCATGCCCACAGTTCTTGTAGATGTGATGTTTCTTCTTGACGATGGGCAGAGGAAAAAAGGTGCAGATATAAGTTGTGTCATCTGGGATAAGAAACTGTAAGGAAGGCACAGAGAGGGCAATGAGCTTTGTGCCTGATAGCAAGTTTGGAAGTCAATAACAGGAATTAGTGGAGCAAGTCACCTGGGGTAAGATTAAAAAAAGAAATGGCATCTGAGGATGGAGGAGAGCCAGCTTCTCCTCATCTCTGCCTGAGCCTCTTAAGGACAGAGAGAATCCTTGGATTGCAATATCTGACCCTCCTATCCCATATGCCCTCATACTTACTCCATATTTAGGTTCTAGAAAAGTGGTCTTGTGAGGTCCAGAGAACCAAGGATAAAGGAGGGTATTATAGTTTTGTAGGGCATAGAGCAAACAACCAGGAGAATTTATTGGTTTGGGCATTGGAGGTCCAATGGTAAGAAAGCTGAGGATTAGAAAAAGAAGGGACTATGAGATTAATGGATTGAAAGATTGGTAGCTGAAGACCTAATGGTTGGGAGAAACAAGATGATAAATTACCAGAAAACAAGAGGGAGAGGGCTCTCACATCACGGATCTCTAAATCACGTATGATAGTAATTCCTGGAGTTGTGAGATCATCAGGATGAGTAATTTGTAGCAGAAAGATAAGACTTGACAAAGGTCCTATTCCTTTTCAGTTGTATTGTGTCATCCAACCCATAGGCTGCCAGGACCCAATTAGTTTCATCCTAGGAGTAGAGAAGATCAAGAAGGGTTAAATTAACTTATTCCCACATATATATACATTTACATTCACCTTTATATGCATACAAACACACACACATATATATATATCATATACATGAATGTGTGTATATATATACACATATTATATATGTGTGTGTATATATATGTATATATATACATAGCATATAAAGTATATGTAGCCATATCTAACTTTTATTGACTCCATTTGGGGTTTTCTTGGCAAAGATACTGGAGTGGTTTTCCATTTCCCTCTCCAGCTTATTTTTATAGATAAAGAAATTGAGTCAAAAAGGGTTGAGTGTCTTTTTCAGGGTCACACAGACCAGATTTGAACTTAGTTCTTCCTGACTCCAGGCCCAGCACTCTATCCACTGCACCACCTAGCTACTGCTATACATACATACATACACACAGACATACATACACACATGTATAAATACATGTGTAGTATGTATGTATATGTGTGTATATATAGATAGATACACTCAAACATACTTTCCCCATGGACATAGAACCTAATAACTCCAGTCATACAGAACTAAACATATAGTTATGTATCCAACCCAATATGCATATACAGCCATCCTTACTCATATGCACTTACACAAACACACACCAATGTATAAATATAAAAACACAAGACTAGAAGATGTGTCAAGTCATATTCATATATACATACCACTGCCCTGCATATAAAGGCATAGCTATATTTGCATTCACTTATGCACATCTACAGGTTGGAGGCAACCAGATTGCACACTGGGTATGGCATCAGAAAGACTCCCCTTTCTGAGTTCAAATTTGGACTTAAACTTGCTGTGTGACCCTGAGCAAGTCACTTAATCCCTGTTTGCCTCAGTTTCTTCCAATTGTATTTCACTATTTTCCTTTTTTAATCCTATGTAATGTATTTTATACATTTAAAAACATTATTCTGAGAAGAGGTTCATAGGTCCAAAGAGGCCACCTACAAGGTAGAAAAAGTTTAAGAACTTCTCATCTAAAGAGATACTAACTTCTAGAACTGGTATCTTATTCTGTGGATTCTCTTATGCAGTAAGACTCAGAGGAAGGAGGAAATTTGGATCCTAACCTATCCTAACCTAGGGGAGTTCCCTGACCCTATTGAAGACTGAAGGCATTATCTGGACATTATTAAGAAGGACCAGGGAAAGAGCAGTAGGCTGGGGCAGTTGTGACCTTGACAAGCTGTAAAGCAGAGAAGAAAGATAACAGGTATTGAGAAGAGAGGAGAAGCCAGACTAGCAGGCACTTGATTAAAATCACTGAGATTAAAAAGGGAACAAAGAAGTTCTTCCTGAAATAAAACCCACACACTTATCCTCCAAAGCATTCCTCTCTTATGATGTTATATCAATCTCCCCATTCCTCAATAAAAATATTAACCCTCAAGCCCTAAAATGTGACATCCAACAGTCTAGAACATGCTTCCTAAAATAAGGTCTTTGAATTATCACTCTTCCAAACCTCTAGTCTAGATACATAAGAATTCAGATTATAGTCATAGGTTGTTATTTTTCTCCCTCTTCTTCCCTTCCTCCCAAAGAAATAAATCATTCACATTACCTCTCTGTCTCCTCTTACACCTATCAGAGCCATTTTGCTAAATGCAGAATAGCATAAAAAGAAAGGATGATATAATGAGAAATACTTTGGAGCACTAATCAAAAGACTTGGATTCAAATTCTAACTCTTTCTCTTTGTACTTGGACAAAATAATTTCTTCACTTACACAATAAAAGAATTGAGTTCAGATTGACATCAGGTAAAACTTTCTAACAAGCGGAGCTATCCAAAGGTGAAACGGGCTCCCAAAAAGGCTTAGCAATCTTAAACACATGCTGGAGGATCATTGGTTGGGTATATTATAGTAAGATAAATGGATGAAATTAGCCGGATGCTAAAGTCCATTTCAACTGTGAAATCTTGAGATTCTATAATCACAAAGATCTCTTCTAACTTCAAATCTTAGATTCATCTCAGAATCTTAATCCACCTATAAAAAGGGGAAAGGGGGCAATGAAACTTGCTTCATACTTGCTCTTGTGGGGAAAGTGATTGATAATTCCAAAAAAACTATATAAATCAGTTTTTATTACAATTTTAACATTAACAAATTTTGAGTGAACTAATGAAGATAGTCTGGGAAAAATAAAGGTGGTAAAAAAAAGGGAGGGGAGGAGATATAAAAATGGGGTGAGAAATGAGCTACAGAACATATGTCCATTCCCTCACTATGTGAATGAATTCTCTTCTTTGTAATTAGACAAGTAGGTGAAGAAATGGATAGAGCACTCGCCAGGAGTCAGGAAATCCTGAGTTCAAATCTGGCCTCAGACACCTACCAGCTGTGTGATCCTGGGCAAATCACTTAACCCTGTTTGCTTCAGTTCCTTTATCTATAAAATGAGCTGGAGAAGGAAATGTTAAACCACTCCAATATTTTTGCCAAGAAAATCTCAAAAGGGGTCAGAAAGACTGAAAATGAATAACAAAAAGTGTGAGTAGGAGCTATGTCTAGGGAGGGAGACACTTATCACAGCTGTTACAAAACTGTTTCTATAGTATTGTCTTGGGAGATAGAAGCTGGTCTAATGACAGAAGCACTGGGCTTGTAATTAGAACATCTGGACTCAAATCCAAGCTCTGCCAAATATCCACCTATCTGTGTGACCTTGGACAGATCTCTGGGCTTCAGTTTTTTCATTGGCAAAATGAGGAAATTTAGATTAGATGTTCTCTAACATCTCTTTCATGTCTATATCTCTGATCCTATGACCCTTCCCAAGCCCAACCAAAATTGTGAATGATCCCTTTCTAATTTTTCTTTCTATTACTGGGCTATTTTTCTCTGTGTCTCTGTCTCTGTCTCTATTTCTGTCTGTCTCTGTCTGTATCTCTGTCTCTCTGTGTGTATATGTCTGTTTCTCTATGTGTCTGTCTCACACATGCACACACACAAACATACACATACATAGACACACAGAATAAATAAATATCTACCTAATCCAGGCACATATAGCATGTCCCCTATCAAAAACCAATGGCTGAGAAAGTATCTGATACCAGTAATTTACACCTTAGAGTGGATTTAAGACATTGTTTCCCTTCCCCAAGAGGATTTGCATTTCAAGTTTAATCTCTATTTGCAGAATGACTGGGTTTGTCCTCCCTAAAGAGATTTCATGGATCAATGAGCAGTTAGGAAAGAGACTAACAAGAGAAACTACAAGGTCTTATTATACACTCCTCCCACAGCTACATATAATTCTCTGTCTCTGTCTCTCTCTCTTTGTGTCTGTGTGTATGGGTGTGGGTGTCTCTTTGTCTCTTCTCTGTCTCTCTCCATCTCTCTCTCTCTCTTTCATTATCTCCATCTTTGTCTCGGTCTTTATCTCTCTCTCTCCTGTATTTCTCCACCCTATCCTCCCTCTCCCCTCTGTCTCTGTCTCCCTCTCCATCTATCTTTGTTTTGTCTGATCTCTTCCTAAACAACCAAGGGAAGAAATATTGCTTTAGAATTAATAGTTCAATATAGTTGAAGAAAAGGGGAAAGAGAAAAGAAAAATAAACACACACACACACACACACACTGCATACTGGGGTTCTGTGGGGTTCTTTTAAGAGAAAGCTGATAATCTTCTGGAGCTTCTCCATTCAGCTCTGGCACTATGAAACTTCTTCTAGGATACATTTGTTGGGAATACCATAACTAACTCTACAATTCCACATAGTTCCCCTGCTATCTCCAGGTTTTGCCCTCATCTCTACTCACAACAGTCTCAGACAGCACCACTTTTAAACTTTCCACTTTTTAGAAGGCTTCCAATATGGGATATCACCAGACATCTTGACTTTTGTCTTGCCCCTGGATTCTGATGACTCTGGAGGAGAGGAGACTGCTGATTTTGTGTAACTCTGCCTCATTTAAATCCAATTCACATGCTAGTCAAAACATTACCCTTGCAATGTCATTAATTCTCTTTGAAAACAAAAGCTAAACATAGGTAGAGCCTGCTCTGGTGGAAAACCAATTGTTAAATTTTCATGGTAAGCATTAACAACTCAGAAATTTGCAAATCAGGGCTAGATTTATCATTTTATCGGTTACATAGACTTAAAAAAGTAATAGAGAAAATTTTAATAATGCAGATTAAATTTTTGAAAGTATCATTAGTTTTGGAGAATCTTGTGTTAAATATTTACCAGCACATAGATGCTTCTGATCAACCAGAGTCCTTGCCTAAAAAGACCACCAGTCAGTCAATATACATTTATTAAGTACTTATATGTACCAGATAAGGGCACTGCATTTGGAATCAGAAAGATCTGAATTTACATCAGGCTTCAGATATTACTTAGCTATATGCTCCTGGGCAGTCATTCAATCTCTATTTGCTTCAGTTCCTCATCTTAAAATGGGAACATACTGGAGAAAGAAATGGCAAACCTATACAGTATCTTTGCAAAGAAAATCCTGTGAACAAACTCCATGGGGTCATATAGAGTCAGACATGGAATGAACAACAAATGTGTCAGGCATTGTGCTAGGTAAGTACTGGGGATAAAAAGAGAGAGAAAAGACAATATCTGTCCTGAAGAAGCTCATAGTGCAATAAGGGATATAACATACAAACAAATATATACAGACAAGCTTTATACAGGATAAAAAAAATAATTTACAAAGGGAAGATACTAAAAGCAAGAGGAATTGAGAAAGGCTTTCTGAAGATGGGATTTTAGCTTGGACTTGGAGACAAGACCACCAGCTCAAATAAATCAAATAAATTAAGGAGATTTCTCAAGGCAAAAACAGAAAGAATTTTATTATAATCTAGCAAGAAAGAGTGTCTCCCTCCCCATAAGTAGTTAGGCAAGGAGATGCAAGGCCCAATTAATACACAAGAATTATATAGGGACCTGGGATAACACTCCCTATAGGCTGGATCTTTGCCCTGATTAGCCTCACATTCTAAGTTATAAATGAGGAAAAACTTTCAACCCAACCACATTTTTAGGATTACTAAATTACCTTATATGGGAGTTTCAATGCCAAGGTGACCCCAACTTAGTCTCATAAAGAAAAGGTTCCACTCCTTGTAAACTACATGATTTCTGGAGAAAGAAACTTGGCCCTGGGACACAGTGAACCTTCACTCAGTCTTTAGAACATTGTCTCCATCTTGTGAGATAGCTTTCACAGTTCACTTCATTCAACTTGAAGGAAGATAGACCACCACTCTGTTGCCAGTTACATAACCATCCTGAAAGTATAGCCCAATTTATGAATAAATAAGAGATAGAGAACAAAGTAAGATGTAAATGGATAATTTTGATTACATTAAATTTAAAAGGTTTTTTATAAGTAAAACAAAAGATCAGAAGAAAAGCAAAAAACTGGGAGGGGTATATTAATATACAGATTCTCAGATAAGAGTATTGTACATCAGATTAAAAAAAAACTTTATCAAATCTATAGGAATACAAGTCATTCTCCAATTGATAAATGGTTAAAGGATATGAAGAGACAATTTCCTGAAGAAAAAAAGCAAAATAATTTATAGCTACATGAAAAAGTGTTCTAAAAATTATAGATTAGAGAAAAGCAAATTAAAACAACTTTAAGGTATTATTTTATACTTTTCAGATTGGCTAAAATGATTGAAGGGGAAAGTAACAAATATTAAAGGGATATTTAATAACAACTTCATTGTTGGTAGAATTGTGAACTGATCGAACCAGTTTGAAGAGCAATCTGGTATTTTGCCCAAAGAGATATTAAATTACTTATATCCTTTGACTCAGCAATACCACAACTAGGTCTTTTTTGAAAGATGAGTAGGGGAAAAGAAAAGAACCTATGTATTCTAAAATAATTATAGCAGTTTTCCTTATGGTGGCAAAGAAGTAGAAATTTCAGGGATGTTTGTAAATTGAGGAATGGGTAAACAAGTTGTGCTATATTATTTAATGGAATCCTACTGTGCTATAAAAAAGAATGAGCTTGATGACCTTAGAAAGACAGTCAGAAACTTGCATGAAATAATGAAGAGTCAAAATGACAAAACCCAGACAACATTGTATACAGTTACTGCAATATTGTTTTAAAAGCTACGCTTAGAGGAGTAATTTTAACTGTTATAAATACCAAAACTAGCTACAAAGTACATATGAAGGAAAACATCTGCATTTGGAGAAAGAACTGATAAATAGATGCATATAGAGAATGATGCATTCTCTATATACAAATTATGCATATTTGTATCTAATGACAGACATCTCTGTGACAGGAGAAGGGGGAGGAAAGAAAAAAAAAGAAATTTACATGATAACTTAATTATATATTTAAAAGGAATAACAAGTTGTACATAATAGATCTACAATGTTTTGTGCAATTTTTTTCTATTATACTAGGTTATGAAAATGCTTGTTTTATTCCATAAATTAAAAATTAAATATTTTTTAAAAGTCTAGTCCAGGGAATTTCTTTCAATGAACTTAAAATATATGTTCTCTTAGCCCCCAAACATCATGGGAATCAAGAGCCAGGAACAACTAGAACTGAAAATCTTCTATCGCTCCCCCAAATAACTCCTCCAATCTAAACATGACAGTTTCTTTAAAGTTCCCACACATGTTGTTTGTCCTTCATTTTTGAAGACCAATGACAACACAGGATCTGATGTCCTGACTTGTGCATGAACTTTATTTAAGTGAGTCAGAGTTGTACAAAGTTGTCGCTCTCACTCTCTCTTTCTAAGTCATCAAAGTCCAGTGGTCCAAAATGCAGTGGATGACCTTAGCATCTTCAATATCAAAGCAAGCTTTGAGCATTCCATAGCACCCACTTCTGTCACCGTCATGGCTTTGGGAACAAATGGTTCTCCTCCACACATTCTTATGGGAGAAGTCCTCTTATGTTTGGTGTAGACATGCCCCTAAGTCACTGACAGGTTTGAGACCCTCAGTTATGTTCAACCTAATTTAGCTCATCTGCTGAGACAGTTTATGGGGTTGTGGCTACATGCTACCACTTCTTGGAGCCACTTGTGAGAACTGGATGAATCAAGTGGACACCAAAGGTGAAAGAAGATCCCTGAAAAGGGCTTGGCAAGCTTTCATACCACAGGTGCTACTCTTCCTTGAATACCTCATACACCCTTCCCATATATACCATATCTGTAATGACTAGGGTAGTTAGTCTGAGGGATGGGGAAGATACACAAGTAGCAAGTACTCAAACTACACTACAGCATCCAGAACAGCACATTAACAGTGAACTGAAATATTCATTTGAAGGTTCTCTCAAATGGTGGCTCTAAGACATTATCACACTAGGATACAAATTTCAGAATAAGAGAACCATCCAAGTTCATGATGAAAGTCAAATAGTTATCCCAAGGTGTCTGGGAGACACAGCTATGTTCCAATTATTAAGAATAATGAATCCTTTCAAGTAGTATCATTATTTAAACTTCAGACTACATATTTCCATTGGGCTGAAAACTGACCACATTTACATAATTCAAATAGCGTGAATTGGATACAAACAACCATTTCAATAGATTCATTATTCTGCTAATCAGGACCTAGCTGAACTTTCAGATCTAGGTAAGCAAGGATCCAAAGCCAGAAAGTCACTAAGCTTAGAGAAAAGCAGGTGTTATTAAATCTAAGCAAGCAAATACTAAAGAAATGGAGATCCCATACAGAAACAAGAACAGAGTGCACCCTGTTTAAAAAAAAAGAGGAGGTAGAAAGGGGTTGAGATCACTGGTTCTAGAGCAGATAGGTTTTGTTCTCAGCCCAGATTTTATCCTTTCTGTGGAGTATGGATAATTCTGGATCACTTGGGATTTATTGAAGTCAGAAGTTCAGAAAAGTGTAAACGATTCCAGATTCTGATTCAAACTATGGTTATCCCCTTTACACTTGTAAAATGTGAGATTTTGCCTAAAGTAGCAGCAGACTCCTTAATGTCCTTGAGGAGCTGTCTTTCTTTTTGTTTTCAGTTCTGTCTCTAATGTTTAACACAATGTCTGGAATATAGCAGGTACTTAATACTTTCTTCCACCCTACTTCTTTCCTTCCTTCTTTCCTCTTTTTTCTTCCCTCTTTTTTCCCTTACTTCTTCCTTTCTCTTCTTCTTCCCTCCATTTTTCCTCCCTCCTTCCTTCTCTCCCTCACTCCCTTCCTACATACTTCCTTCCTTTTTTATGTTCCTCCCTCCCTTTTTTCCTTCTTTCCTCCTTTCCTCTTTTCCTTCTTCTTTCCCCTCCTCCCTTCCTTCTTCCCTTCCTCCATTCTTCCCTTTTTTTTCCTATAGGAGAAAAAACATACCTTGAGTATCTGCAATAGTTGCTGCCATAGTTATTACAGGAAAAGGAGTTCTTGTACTTTAAATAGTGGTGGCAATTCAAGCACAATTCTTGACAGTAATTATAATTTCAGGAATAAGAGTAGCTCTAGGACTAAGAGCCATGATTATACTCTTTGCAGTGAGTGGTAATACTTTTGAAGTCTGGAGTAGTTATAGTTGTATTTCTAGTCATTATATTTGTAGTAATAGTATTTATAATAGTAAGACTATCATATGCTAAGGTCCCCAGAATAGAAACATTTTAGACTCTTTTTTTTGGGGGGGTGGCTACTGGGATTAAATGACTTACTAAGGATCATACCATTGATAATTATCAGATGTCTGAGAATGGATTTGAACTCAGTTCTTCCTAACTCCAGGGTTGGTGCTCTATTCACAGTGCCATCCAGCAATGTCTTAGATTCTTCCTGTAGTAATAATAGTAGTAGTTGTAGTTGTTGTTACTGTTGCTGTTACTGTTGTTGCAGTTGTAATGGTAACAGCAAATATGTAAAGTTTTAAAGTTTGCAAAATACTTTTTTACAGAGGAGGAAACTGAAATAGGCAATGGTTAAGGACTTGCCCAAGTTCACACAATTTATAAGTATAACTCAGGATTTCCTCTTTCCAGGTCCAGTGCTATATCCATTTTGCCACCTATCTACTTCACTTATACTTAGAATATCCTCAGTAGTATTTTGGATAAATGATAAAAATACAGGGTGTCCCAAAAATCTTAGCCCACATTTGTGCTTGCTTTAGCAAAAAAACTGAACTGAAGCATTTGGGATGTCCCGTGTATTCAGTATTGTTAAGTAGTAGATATGATTTCCCTGCTCTGCATGGGAGAGACCAAGGAGAGTAAGGGGAACAGTTGTTACATTGTCCTATGTAGTAGTAAACTACTAGTAGTAGCATTAATGATATATATATATATATATATATATATATATATATATATATATATATATAATAGTTTAACCAAGAATAGAACCAATAATTATTGTGCGGTATATATGTAAAGAATCTGTAGTAGAAGAATCAATATGAAACAATGCAAAATCTTTGGAGTAAGAGGATTTTTGTTCCTGATACTTTGTAAAGGACCTGGAATATTCATAATAGGAGCTTAATGAATATCTGTAGTATTTATTTTATTGACCTGAGTTCAGAGCCACATCTGATGCTTACTGTTTGCCTTGTGTGTGAGTCAATTAACTTCCCTGGGCCTCAGTTTGCTCATCTATAAAATGAAGGGGTTGAATTAGGTAGGCTCTGAGATCCCATTAGCTCAAGATCTAAGATCCTATATTTCCATGATCCTAAGTAATCATAGTATCTGTGGTGGGAATAAGAACCTAATTTACAGTAGCCATATTTAAAGAGCTTGTGAGTATTTATAATACAAGATAAAGCACCACCACTCAGGTAGTGCCTATACCTGTTATTTTTGTACTTTGTTTTAAAAGAGGACCATTGATATTTTGGGATGGTATCTTGATTTGTACATAAATTGGATTTAATCAATGACAAGTTGTGCAAAGTCATCAGCTTCAATCTCTTTTCCAGAGTCATCAAAGTCCAGTGTCAAGACAAAAGTCAAGAAGGGTGACCATGGCCTGGGATGCAGTGGATGATTTTTGCATCTTCAAAATCTGACCAAGTTCCAGCCACCTTTGTGGCCTACCAAGTTCTAGCCACCTTTGTAACCCATTGGAACAAATTGCTCTCATCTGCCCATTATGTCTGTAGCAGTTAGTACAGTACAGTACAGAAATGTTTCATTTTATTTTACTTCCCTTTATTGCACTTTGCAATTTTGCATTTTTTTATATTTTGAAGGCTTGTGGCAACCTTATGTCAAACAAGATTATAGGAACGATTTTTCCAACAACATGTGCTCATATCATGTCTTTGTGCCCCATCTTTGTAATTCTCACCATATTTCAAACATTATTATTATTATAATATTGATATTATATCATTTTTGTCTATGATCAGTAATCTTTGATGTTACTCATAATTGTTTTGGAGCTCCATAAACCATGCCCATGTAATCTGGTGAACTTAATTGATAAATATTATGTGTACTGACTGATCATCCAATCAGTCCTTTCCCCATTTCTCTCTCTGAGTCTCTCTATTCCTGAGACACAACAATAATGAAATTAGACTAACTAATAACTCTACAGTGACCTTTAAGAATTTAAAAGGAAAAAATCAATCAACATGCTAAACATTATTTTCTTAAGAAATTGCCACAGCTACCACCCCAAATTTCGGCCATTACCACCCTTATCAATCAGCAGCCATCAGCATCAAGGCAAGACTATCCACCAACAAAAGATTATTACTCATTAAAGGTTCAGATGACAGTTGTCATCATTAGCAATGAAGTATTAACTTAAGATATGTACGTTGGCTTTTGATACATAATACTACTGCACATTTCATAGATTATAGCATAGTATAAACATAACTTTTTTATATACCAGGAAGCCAAAAAATTCATATGATTTGCTTTAAATCAATATTCACTTTATTGTGGTGGTCTGGAACCAAATTTCCAAAGTATCCCTGTATTTGTAATGGTGATATCTGTAGTGTTAAACTGTCAACAATATTAGTTGTAGTATTTATAAAAGCTGTGGTATTATTTGGAGCAGTTGGATCTATGATACCTAAAGCTATAACATGAGTAGAATTTGTGGTAGTTATTTTTTAAGTAGTCACCATATTTGCATATTTTTTAGTCATGCCTGTGATTCCAGGAATATCTGTGTAAGGACAAGTATGTGTGAAGTGAAGACTTGTGTTTTGTATAGTAGTGTTGGTAATAAATGTGTATATGATATTTAGAATATCAAGATTAATATTTGGAATAATGATGTTTGTCATAGATGGAATATCAGTGGTAATCATCTTCACTGTTATCAGTGTATTGTCATTGTCATCATACTACCAATAGAAGTGGTGGTATTGGGAAATGTGGTTTTAGTATAATAAGTAGTATTTTCAGTAGTAAATGAAATATTTTTAGAAAGGTGCATAGAATAGTAGTATAATTACTAGTACAAGTATTGCCAGCACTACTAATATTACCAGTACTAGAGCAGCACTAGGACTAATGTTATAAGTAGGAGTAACAGCAATGGTACTAAAAGTAATGGTGTTAGACTGCAGTATAATAAGTAATTATATAGTAGATTAAATATTGTTGCAAAAGGTGCTGGAGGCAGTAGCAATACTAGTGTTAGTAGTAGAAATAGCACTAAGGGGAAGAATAGTATTAGCACTACTAATAATAGTGGTTGGAATATTGACTATATTGAAATAAGTAATATTTTCAGTAGTAGAAGAAATACTTGTTGAAAATATGTTTAGAATATTAGTATTACTAGTATTGTATAACTAATACTGGCATTAGTATTATCAATACTAGTAGTACTAGCAGTACTAATACTAATATTGTTTATAGTAATTGGACTAGTAGGAGGATCAACACTAATCCTTCTAGTAGTAGTTTTGGAATTGTATCTATAGTGTAATGAGTAATATACCAGTGGGAGATGAAATATTGATTGGAAAGGTACTTAGAATAGGAATACTACTGCTACTAGTATTACCCATTAATATCAACAGTAATAGTACTATTAGTACTAATATTACTATTACTCATGGCAACTGGGCTAGTAGGGAGGGAGGCACTAGTACTACTAGCAGTGGTGTTTACAATCATATCTATAGTGTAAAAAGTAATTAAATCAGTGGTGGATGAAATACTTTTTGGAGAAGTATTTGGATTAGTAGTACTACTAATACTACCATCACTAGTACTATTAGTATTAGCAGTACTAATACTAGTATTGCTCATGGTAACTAGACTAGGAGGAGGAGCAGCACTAGTACTACTAGTAGTGGTGCTTAGAATTGTATCTGTAGTATAATGAGTAATTGCATCAGTGGTGGATGAAATACTTGTTGGAAAGGTACTTGAAGCAGTAGTACTACTAGTAGTAATATCACCAGTAGTATCAGTACTAATACTAGTATTGCTCATGGTAACTAGACCAGGAGGGGAAGCAGCACTAGTACTACTAATAGTGGTGCTTAGAATTGTGTCTGTAGTGTAATGAGAATCAGTAGTAGATGAAATACTTGTTGGAAAGATGCTTGGAGTAGTAGTACTACTAGTAGTAGTATCACCAGTACTAGCA